>CAUOFW020000203.1:0-248387 GCA_963454935.2 Ilex paraguariensis | reverse complement strand
TTAGGAGCCAAAGTATTCCCCTGTCTCATCTTCCTCTCTTCTTGGACCCTTACTCCACAGTTAGGATTTTTGCCATTGGTTTTCGTGTCTTGCTCCTTGGGCTCTCAAAGAGTGTTTCTCTGAGGTCCCCCTTCTTTATAGGTCTTTTAAGCTTCCTTATTCTTGTCCAGCTATGTCTGCTTCCTCTGAAGCTACGGGATCGTCTGTTTCGCTAATGAAAGATGGGTTCGTTGAGGAAGATTCCGACCTGGGGGATGTGGGGTTAGAGATAGATGATTTACCCGGAGTGGACTCTGTCAATGTTGAGGGAGGCACTGAGGAGCCTCCTCCTGCCCTAAAATCTCCCAGCAAAGGCAAAACCAAAGTAAGTGGCGTGGGGATTTCAGGCAGTGCTGAGGGTGGTGTTGCTGCCCCTAAGGCCTCCGAGCTCGTGGGTGTAGTGACATCGTTCCTTCTTACATGAAGGTGCTGGCTGCCCGCTTTGGGTTTCCTCAAGGCCTCCAGTTCTGGAGTCCGATACGTTTACCTTATACGATTCCTCTATCCCTAAAAAAGTATGCTTCTTCCTGGCTGCTTTTGAGAACGACCTCCGCTTTTCTCTGCATCCTTTCATCAAAAATGTTTACAACATTTCAATGTCTGCCCTACCCAGCTTTCTCCTAACTTTTGGGAGGTGCTGGTTGGTCTTTTTATCTTCTTTAAGAAACATGATCTGGGTGTCCCCACCATGTCTTTGCTCATGAAATTCTTCAATGTCAAATATCTCCCCACTGATGGTTTTTTGTACATCTCCAAACGAGTGAAACCAAAGTTCTTATCTCTGATCTCCCGAGCTCCCACAAGTGCTGGAAAAAATTATTCTTTTTCGTGTGGGGGAGGGAATGGGAGTTCAATCCTGCCGACGTGACGGACACTCTTCCCGTCCCTCGGGGGTGGTCTGCCCCTGACAACTTGGGTGAGCTTCTTTTTATGCAAGTTGGAATAAGTTCTACCTTCCCTTAGGCTAACCTTGTTTGGCTGGTTTCATTTCTCAGGCATCCGGCCAGACCTTAATGCCGCAGACGAACAGGTCCTAAGGAACTTGGCGAACTGCAAATCAGAGAAGTATTCAGAGCTAATCCAACTTCAAGTCCTTGTGAGGCTTGGGTTTAGTCCTCCTGAAGTGAGGGTAAAAAATTTGTCCCCTCTTTCTGTCATTAGTGCTGAGGAATTGGCAGGTATTGTCCCTTTCACCTCTGCCCCTGCCTTTTACCTATTCTCTTTCTCCTCTCTCTTTTTTTTTTAACGGTTCTTTCTCGATTTTTTTAGATTCGTCCTTAATGGAGCGCACTGTGAAGGATCGCTCTAATAAATTATCTATGATGAGGAGGACTCAAGCTAAAAGCAAACGCAAGGTTGAGGTCAGCCCCGGGGTAATCCAATTGTCGAAGTCAAAACTCCAAGACTGGAATCGTCCTCTGTAACTCAAATGGGGCCCCAATCCTCTTTTGGCTTTCTGGAGGTTGCAAGGAGCTCCTTTCTTCAGAAGACGGGATTGCCCTCCTCTGGTAAAGTCCCTGACCTAAGCTTGGTCTCTACCCTTCCCTCTACAGGTGAGGTCGAGAAATCTTTGGAGACAGTTTCTCCCCTCTTGTTTGGAGCCATCCCTTCTTGCCCAGCTGTGGGGCCTCCTCAGAAGGCTCCTAGGATACGTAAGCATGAAAAAGGGGGGAATGCAGAAGCAAGTTCAGGTTCTTTGATTGATAATGTGAAAAGAGCTGCAGAGGCCATTACTTCCATTCTCCCCGAATCTGATATCCAGCGAGCTTCAACCATGCCTCTTGGGAGCTCTATATCTACCGCTCTTTTCGCTTCTACCTCCGTTAGTTTTATGTATTTCGTGCATACATGTTTTTTTCATTTTGCTCCTTCTTATCTGACCTTTTGTCACTTTTAGATTGCCCTCCATGTCAGCGAGCTGCTGAAGAGGATCCAAGCCATGGAAGGTTCAGTTAAAGCTTCCAAGGCTTTTGAACTCAAGGTTGCCGAGCTGTCCTTTGAGAATAGTGACCTCAAGGCCAGGTGCAGGACTTGTAGGAGCAGGTGGAGAAGCAGACCTCCTTAAATAGGAGTTTGGAAGAGGTGAGGGAGAAGATTGCACGTGAGGGAAAGAGCTGCAAAGAGGAACTTAAGAAAACAAAAGAAGAGCTCAGGAAAACCTCAGAGGAACTTAAGCATAAAATAGATGATTGGCTCAGAGCTAGTCGGGAGTCTCTCGAAGCTTCAAGTTCTTTCCAAACTATGAAGAGAGAATATGACATTATTGCAGAGATGAGTGACGTCCTCCAAAACGAACTCGAGGTGACGAGGGCAACTGTCAAGGAAAAAGATTGCTTAATTGCCAAACTGGCTAATGATGTCACAACTCAGTGGGCCTCTAGGTGGCTTGCTTTTTAGGACAGGACTGAAGAGATCTACCCTAAACTGAATTTCAATTTCGATCCCCCTGCTGAGGACAAAGCAACCGACTCTGATCTCAACAATGTTCCCCCTCCTGCTCCTAAGGTTGCTTCCTTCTCAGCCGACCTCGTTTCCGAGGCACTGGCCCTAAGCTCATCTCCAGCAGAGGTCGAGATTTTTACCTTAACAACTCCTGAGATTCCTCTTTCTCTACCTGCTCCAGGAACTACAATGACTATCGAGGTTCCATCCCCTTCTCCGGCGGAGGTTTCAAATTTTCCAGCTACTTTTTCTGTCGAGCTCCCAGGCTCTCAATCTACTCATGTTGTCGAAACTTCAACTTCTGAACTATAGAACCCTTCCCCAAATCCACCTTCAGAGACTTAGGATTTTATTTTGAAATATGATCAAAAATTTGTAACTATGAGCTCATTTTGAAAATGTAACTTCTCTGGTTTTGAGTTATACAATTGACTCACAGCTTTCTTGACTATAGTTATGGTATACTAACCCTTACAAGACTATGCCTTTGAATTTTCATCTTTGAGTTGTGCTCTAGCTGTGCATTTTTACTTTCTTCCCTTGTCCCTCTTCTTTAAGGAGTGCTGAGCTCTTCTTGAAGCAAGAATGCTTTGGGAGTTTCATACTCGAGCTCATTGGATGAGAGCAAGTGGTAAATCTCATCACTAGTTGATCCTTACGTTTCATACTGGCTTTGGCGATTTTAGAGGTTTATATAGCTGAGCTTAGGTTGTGGTGAGCTGAGAGGCATGGAGCTTAAAGCGAACTTACTCTTAAAGGCTTGGGGGTGTCTGGCACAACTTATCTTTAATGGGAATAAGGCTGCCGAGTTCAATTCTAGACTTGGGAACTGTCTAGGTTTTTCAGGATGTTGGACTCGTAGACCTCATAGTTCTGCAACTTCTCCTAGAAGAGTTTCTTTTTAGACTTTTCGTCGTAGGTGGCCGAGCTCGTTGTGACGAACTTAGCAGTTCATCGAGAGCTACTTAGCTCATTTTTATGAACTTAAGGGTTCATCGTGAGCTTCTGAGTTATTCCTATGAACTTAGGAGTTCATCGTAAGCTATTGCACTCATGTCTATGAACTTAAGGGTTCATCGTGAGCTTCTGAGCTCATTTCCATGAACTGAGGAGTTCATTGTGAGGTATTGAGCTCGTTTTCATGAACTGAGGAGTTCATCGTGAGCTTCTGAGCTCATTTCCATGAACTGAGGAGTTCATCGTGAGCTATTGAGCTCATTCCTATGAACTTAAGGATTCATCATGAGCTATTGAGCTCATTTCTATGAACTGAGGAGTTCATCGTGAGCTATTGAGCTCGTCTCCATGAACTGAGGAGTTCATCGTGAGATATTGAGCTCGTGTTTATGAATTTAAGGGTTCATCGTGAGTCTCTGAGCTCATTTTCATGAACTGAAGAGTTCATCGTGAGCTATTGTGCTCATTCCTATGAACTTAAGGCTTCATCGTGAGCTATTGAACTCATTTTTATGAACTTAAGGGTTCATTATGAGCTATTGAGCTCGTTTCCATGAACTGAGGAGTTCATCGTAAGCTATTGAGCTCATTCCTATGAACTTTAAGGTTTATCATGAGCTATTGAGCTCGTTTCCATGAACTGAGGAGTTCATCGTGAGCTATTGAGCTCATTCCTATGAACATAGGAGTTCATCGTGAGCTATTGAGCTCGTTTTTAGGCAATTTCACAGGGAGAAAATAAAGACACGTAATTTTATTGAGGACAATCAAATTACATAAGAAGCTTACGAAAAAAATCTCTTAAGATGCTCCGCATTCCAAGAATGAGGTAGGAGTTTCCCTTCCTTGGTTCGCAACTCGTAATTTCCCGCCTTATCACCTTTGAGATGATGTACGGACCTTCCCAATTTGCCCCCAGCTTCCCGTGAGTAGGGTCCTTCCTTGCCAACAAATTTTTTTGAGCACTAGATCGCCCACCTTGAAACTCCTTCTTCTGACCTTCCTGTCATAGTACCTGGTTGTCCTCCTCTGATACTTTTAATACGATGCAAAGCTGCATTCCTCTTTTCTTCTATGAGATCCAAACTCAGTAGAAGGGACTCATCATTGTCCCCTTCATTGGCGAACTCAGTTCGGGGGGATGGAAGTCCAATCTCGACTGGTGCCACTATTTTGGTTTCAAAGGCCAAAGCAAACGGTGTTTCCTGAGTCGCCGACCTGACTGTTGTTCTATAAGCCCATAGTACTTCTGGGAGGTGTTCCACCCATTTATCCTTTAGACCTTCCAATTTAGTTTTCAAGGCTGCTTTTATGGTTCTGATGGTGACCTCCGCCTGCCCATTGGATTGAGGATAGGCTGGAGCTGAAAAGTAATTCTTAATCCCTAGCTCAGCGCAGAAGTTTTTGAACTTTGGGTTGTCGAATTTTTTCCCATTATCGGAGACGATTGCCCTGGGAATACCAAATCTGCAGATTATTGACTTCCACGTGAAGTTCTGGACTTTCTGCTCCGTAATCGTGGCCAAAGGCTCTACCTCTGCCCATTTTGTGAAGTAGTCCACCCCTATTATGGTGAACTTACATTATCCCACTCCTATAGGAAGGAGCCCAAGTATGTCTAATCCCTATTGCTGAAAAGGCCATGGACTTATTACTGAAGTTAAGAGCTCTGGAGGGTAATGGGGGATATTAGCATGCAATTGATAGACCTTGCATCTTCTGACCAAGTCATTGGCATCTGTGAGCATGGTAGGCCAATAATACCCCTGTCATAGCGTCTTTCCTACAAGAGCCTGAGCCCCGATGTGGTTGCCACAGACCCCCTCATGGATCCCCCTAAGTATGTAATTGGCGTCTTCGGCTCCCACGCATTTAAGGAGAGGTGTTGAGAAACCTCACTTATATAAATTTCCTTGCAAAATAGAAAACCTAGCTGATCTGGATCTTAGCTTTGGAGCCTCTTTGGGATCTTTTGGCAAAACTCCATCATTGAGGTATCCAATGATAGGGTCCATGCAGCTCGATGAGGTGTGCACAGACAGCACCTCTTCATCTTCTCCGCATATAGATGGTTCAGCTAGGTGCTCCACTGGAATTAACTTGTCCAAACTTTCCTGAAAAGTTGTTGCCAGCCTCGCCAGGGCGTCTACTCGTGAGTTTTCAGCTCTTAGGATGTGTCTAATCTGGACTCGTACAAACTTCTTGATCAGCTCTTGTACCTTCCTGAGGTAAAGCACCATTTTTTTGCCTCTAGCCTCGTAAGAGTCTTCTATCTGTTTTACAACTAGTTGAGAATCACTGCAGATCTCCAACTGTTCTGCCTCCATTGAATGGGCATGGTTGAGTCCAGCTATGATAGCCTCGTATTCTGCCTCGTTGTTTGAAGCCTTAAACCCAAATCTGAGTGCATATTCGACATCTAGTCCATCTGAGGAGGTTAAGATTAAGCCTGCCCCGCTCCCCTGAGCATTGGCTACTCCATCTACTAAAAGCTTCCATGCGGAGAGGTCAGGTACCAGCTGCGTGGTCTCCAGAGGCTTTGGTGCCGTGAATTCTGCAATGAAGTTTGCTAAAATCTGCCCTTTGACTATAGTTCTTAGCTTGAACCTAATATCAAACTCACTAAGCTCTATAGCCCACTTCACTAACCTTCCTGAGGACTCTGGTTTATGTAATACTTGTTTCATCGGCTACTCTGTTGGTACCTCGATGGTGTGCGCTTGGAAGTATGGTCTAAGTCTCCTAGCTGTGGTTACCAAAGCCAAAGCTAGTTTCTCTACTTTTGGGTATCTCTCCTCTACCCCCCTCAAAGCTCTGTTACAGTCGTAGACCGGCTGCTGAGCTACGTCTCTCTCTCTCACCAGAGCTGCACTGGTCGAGAAATTTGAAACAGCCAGATATAGAGTAAGTACCTCCCCTTCCAAGGGGCTTGCCAGCAGAGGTGGGGAACTCAGGTAAACCTTCAGAGCCCTAAATGCCTCTTCGCATCGAGTATCCCAATGGAATGCCTTTTTTAGGACTCGAAAGAAAAGTTGACACTTGTCGCTTGATCTGGACACAAAGCGTCCCAAGGCTACTATTCTCCCTATCAGGTGTTGGATTTCCCTTACGTTAGATGGTGGTTGCATGTCTAGAACTGCCTTAACCTTCTCGGGGTTAGCCTCTATTCCTCTACTATGTACTATGAAACCCAGAAATTTTTCCGCAGATACTCCAAAGGCATATTTGGCAGGGTTTAGCTTCATTTTGTATTCCTTAAGGACCTGAAACGATTATGCTAGGTGTGCAATGTAGAGCTCTGTCTTTAGTGACTTCACCAGCATGTCGTCGATATAGACCTTCATGGATGTCCCAATTTGCCTTTGGAACATTCGATTCACTAAACGATGATAGGTAGCTCCTGCATTTTTCAACCCAAAAGGCATAACCTGATAGCAGTAAGTCCCCTGCTCAGTCATGAAAGAGGTCTTCTCCTGGTCGATTGGATCCATCCTGATCTGATTATAACCTGAGAAAGCGTCCATAAAGTTGAGGAGTTCGTGCCCAGCGGTGGCATCCACTATTAAGTCGATCCGGGGTAAAGGAAAACTATCCATAGGGCAAGCTCGGTTGAGATCAGTAAAGTCTATGCAGAGTCACCATTTGCCGTTGGTTTTCCTAACAAGAACCACGTTGGCCAACCAGGTAGGGTAATCTACTTCCCTGATAGCTCAGGCGTGAAAAAGCTTATCGACCTCCTCATTGATTGCCTTCTGACTCTCTGGGGCAAAACTCCTTCGCTTCTGCTTGACAGGCTTGCAGACAAGATTCACACTCAGCTTGTGAATGATAACCGAGGGGTCAATGCCTTCCATGTCATCTTGTTTCCAAGCGAACACCCCCATATTTTCCTTCAGGAATAGGATGAGAAGGTCCTTAACCTCTCTGCTCAGTTTAGTCCCAATGTAGACGAGATGTTCTGGCTCATCATCAAGCTGAATTGGCTCCAGCTCTTCCGATGGGTGTTGGCCTAGTGCCCAGTTCATCTCTCATATCTAGCTCATCTAGTCGTATGTTTTCAACTTCTTTCTGCTTCATCAAAGTCAACTAACATTCCCTTGCAACCCGTTGATCTCCTCGGACCACTCCAACTCCGTTTTTCATAGGAAATTTCATGACCAGATGATAGGCTAAGGGGATGGCCTTCATTGCATTAAGAAAAGGTCTCCCGAGTAGCATGTTGTATGCAGAGGGGGCATCAACCACTAGGAATCTTGTTGTAGTGGTTGCCTGGCGGGGGGGTCTCCCATAGTGAGAACAAGCTGAATTGAGCCTAGCGGCAACACCCGTTCTCCTACAAATCTCAACAGATGAGTATTCACGGGCTCCAGCTTTTCCCTTCCTATGCTCATTTTGTCAAATGCGGAAGCAAATATGATATCTGTTGAGCTTCCGTTATCTATCAGAACCCGGTGAACAGTTCTGTTAGCCACAAAAGCCCTTACCACCAGCGGGTCATCATGTGGGTGTTGGTATCCTTCCAAGTCTGCATTTGAGAATGTGATGTCTGAGCTTAGTCGTGGTGTTTTAGATACAGCGTATACCTCCAAAGCCTCACCAGCTCTGATTTTGCGTAAGTGAGCTTTCCTAGTTGAACTAGATTCCCCGCCACCTGCAAAACCCCCTGATATTACCCTGATCTCTCATAGGGGTTGTTGGTACTGCGTAGGAGCCTACTGCTGAAGTGGTGGAGGTGGTGGGGATTGATTCTGATTCTCCTGGACTATGTAATGACGTAACTGCCCTCGTTGGATCAAGAACACTATCTCAGTAACTGCCCTCATTGGATCAAGAACACTATCTCCTTCTTCAACTGAATGTAGTCATCAGTATGATGACCATGGTCCCTGTGGTACTCACAGTACTTTGAGGGGTCCCTTTTCGCCAAGTCTGCTTTCATCCAAGGTGGCCACCTCAGGAATTTTTTATACTTCATACAAGATTTGTGATATTGTTATGGTGAGTGGAGGGACCTGCCGAGGTGCGTACCTCGGCTGCAACTTTGGATGAGGTGGTCCCAAGTGATCTCTAACGTCCCCCCTTCTTTTAGAGGAGCAATTTCTGTCTCTTCTTGGGGACCTATCTCGTCCTCTCTCTCTCCTGGGACTTCGGTCCCTCCTTTTCTCCTCTTTTCCTTTGTCTTTTTGCATGGATGAGCTCCCCACTTTTGAGAGGAGAGCTTCTTCGCTGTTTATGTACTTTTTTGCCTTGGTCAGTACTTTGGCCATGCTGTCCTGGGGATTTTTCGAGATGGAGAACATCAGGTCTTTAGATTGGACACCCAAGCCAGCTATAAATGCAGTAATGGCAAATTTCTTGTCTAGGACGTCCACTTTTAGCGATTTCAAGTTGAACCTCTAAACATAGGATCTGAGGCTTTCATGGGGTCCCTGTTTCACATTTAACAAGTGGTAACTCGGTTTTCTATACGTTCGAGCTCGTATAAAGTGAGACACAAAGGATATGGATAGTTCCTTAAAGTAGGATATCGAGGCTGGGGGAGCCTATTAAACCATGCAAAGGCTGAGCATTTCAGCGTGATGACAAAGGCTCTACAGTGTACTGGATCCTGGTATCCATGCAACTCCATCTAGTTCTTGTAAATGTTGAGGTGATTTACGGGATCTTTTGTTCCATCAAAAGCCTCTATAGGGTACTCTGAATTTCAGAGGGAGGGGAATATGCAGCACGTCAGTAGTGAACAGAGATTCAGTCTGTTGTACCAAGGTGTCCATCATAACTGGAGCCTTGCCTCTCACGACTTCTTTCATGTGGCTGAGCTCTTGTTGGATACCTTAGAAGTGATGCTCCCAGTATTGTTCTCTCATTTCCTATTGATAGGAGAAAAAATTGTTCTCTCACCTTCTTCGTTCTAACTCTGCCCTTCGTCATTGTGGCCATTCCTGGGGTGTACGCGAGGTTCTGGCCCCATGGTTTGTCTGTTTTCCCCTTCTTCGTTAACTTCTCTGAGGGGGTTGAGGTGAGATTGCTCCCTAGGTGGGAGGTTGTTCTGGCCTTCTTGACCCTGTCATGCCTCCTGTGGGCGTTGTAAGAGCTTTAAAAGTTATTCGTTTTGTTTCAACAAGCGTTGATTGACGAGGCGAAGGGCCTCCATCTCGTTATTCATGGAAAGACCCCCCACGGGTGGATTTGTCTCTTGGACATTCTAAGGTTGTCTACTATTAGTAGTTTCGTATTGATCTTGCACCTGTGGTGGATTTGTCTGACTTCGGTTCATGTTTCGCATTTGATACTATCAGTCACTGAAAAATCAGTTTGTTTATAATAGGAACAGTCGTTCTCATAGACGGCGCCAAACTGATGGTGTATTTCAACGTGATGCAATTTTGTGACGACGAGTAAATGAAAGAAACAATCTTGGAATTATTGGGATCTGAGCTACTAGGCTCGAGGGAGTAATACTGAGATTTGTTAGGGAGTTGGGGAATTAACACAATAGAAATATAGTGGTTCATCGGCTCAAGAGCTCGGTTAATCCACTCTTCAATGGAGATTCTTGCTCCTTCCTTCACTTTTTACTATATCAAAAAGTGTTACAGAATGTACGATGTGATACTAGGGTTCTTGCCCCTCTGTTGGGGGCGTTACATAGTATTTGTAGGGGTGTCCCTTAATCTATGGGATCCGATCCATGATCCTTGCCATCTATCCGAGAAATTCTCCTTAGTTTTAGAAAAATATCTTGGTTGGTTGAGGATTTTGTGCCTTGAGTGTTATTTCAAACCGTCTTTCGAATTCTTTGTAGTATCCAATTGCTTTCTCTCTACTTCAGCTTATTATCTCGCTTTGAGGGGAGTTCTAGCTCTGGTTTTCTGAGCTCTACATATCTCTGACCTTCTGAGCTCAGCTTAACTGACCTCCGTTCCCGAGCTCCAGCTCGGGAATCATTCTGAGTGTCATCAAAGTATATGTTTCTTTCTAATTCTAATTTTATATTTGCTACATTCTGTTCAGGGGCTCTCTCTTTGGTACCAAAACGAGTATTTGGTTGTTGACGTTGTATTTGCAAAAAAGTAATGTTACATTGATCAAATTTTGAGATCAAATCAAAAGTTCAAATGACATGACAACTGACTTGCACTTCTTTCTTTGGTGTCATGTCATTTAGATCCCAATAAAGATTTTAAATAATATGTTGTCATGTCATTTAAACTTTTGATTTGATTCTTAAATTTGATCAGCATAACATTACTGATTTGCAAAATGATGTAGTTGTGATACTTTCATTAAATCACTGGTAAACAGTTGCATGCAACTTGATATAGTTGTGATACTTTCATTAAGTCACTGGTAAACAGTTGCATGCAAGGGCGGAGGCAAGTCCCCCCCCCCCCCTTCCCTTCCTTCAAATATTTTTTTTTATTACTTTGGTATGGATATTGTTTATTTGTATAATATATTACTTGTGCCCACCCAAAATCAAAGACAAAAATATTAATGTACACTTATATCAAATGAATAATTTTAATTATGTCGTCCTTATTTTTTTTTTTTTGGCACATCAATTAGTGTATATTTATATCAAATGAATATGAATTTTTTGACACATTTTGAGCTGGTTATGTACCTATCTAGATAAATATTGAATATATTATAATTATTTTATATTTTCTATGACTAAAAGAATATATGATATACATATTCGCTAGTTTACTTGTGATTTTGGCATTTATTTTTGCTAATTATGATAAAAATTATAGAGTGCACATTAAATTGCATAATCGATCAAATGATTTTTAAATATCAAAGTTATAACGTGATTATGTTTCTTGATCATACTCAGAATGATTACCGAGCAGGAGCTCGAGAACAGAGGTCAAGTATGCTGAGCTTAGAAAGTCAGAGCTATGCGGAGCTCAAAAAACCAGAGCGAGCAGGAGCTCGGGAACGGAGGTCAAACATGGAGGTCAAGATATGTTGTGCTCAGAAAGTCAGAGCTATATAGAGCTCAGAAAACCAAAGCTAGAGCTCCCCTCAAGCGAGATAATAAGCTGAAGCAATGAGGAAATAACTGAATACTACAAAGAACTCGACAGGCGGTTTGAAGTAACACTCAAGGCACAAAATTCTCAACTAACCAATATACTCTCCTAAGATCAAAAAGAATTCTTCGGATAGATGGCGAGGATCACGGATCAGATTCCATAGATTAAGGGTTACCCCTTTAAGTACTATGTAATGCCCCCAACAAAGGGGCAGAACCCTAGTATCACCTCTTATATTCTGTAAACCTTTTGGTATAGTAAATAGTGAAGGAAGGAGTAAAAATCTCCATTGAAGAGTGGATTAGCCGAGCTCCCGAACTGGTGAACCACTATATTTCTATTGTTAATTCCCCCAACTCCTCAACAATTCTCAGTATCATTCTCTCGAGTCTAGTAGCTTAGATCTCAATAATTCCAATATTGTTTCTTTCATTTACTCGTCATCACAAAATTGCATCACGTTGAAATACACCATCAAATCAGACAAATCCACCACGGATGCAAGATCAACAAGAAGCTAGTAATAGCACATAAACTAAGAACGTCCAAGAGACCAATCCACTCATGGGGATCTCCCCATGAATAACGAGATGGAGGCCTTTCGCCTCGCCAATCAACGCTTGCTGAAACAAAACGAAGAACTCTTAAAGCTCTTACAACGCCCACAGGAGGCACGATAGGCTTAAGAAGGCCAGAACAACCCACCATCTAGGGAGCAACCACACCTCGACCCCCTCAGGGAAGTCAACGAAAAAGGGGAAAACAGCCAAACCATGGGGCCAAAATCTCGCATACCCCACAGAAATGGACACAACAAAGAAGTACAAAGTCAGAATGATGGGAGCGAGAGGAACGATTTTTTCCCCTATCCACGGGAAAGGAGAGAACGGTACTGGGAGCAGCGCTTCCAGGGTATCTAGCAAGAACTCAACCACATGAAGGAAGCCGTGAGAGGCAAGGCTCCAGTTACGATGGATGCCTTGGTACAACAGACTGAATCTCCGTTCACCATTGGCGTGCTGCATTTTCCCCTCCATATGAAATTTAGAATATCGCAAATAGATGCCTTTAATGGAACAAAGGATCCTGTAGATCACCTCAACACCTACAAGAACCAGATGGAGTTACATGGATACCAAGATCCAGTGCGCTGCAGAGCTTTTGCCATCACGTTGAAGGGCTTAGCCCTAGCATGGTTCAATAGGCTCCCCCCAGCCTCGATAACCTCCTTTAAGGAGCTATCCATATCCTTTGTGTCTCACTTTATAGGAGCTCAAATGTACAGAAAGCCGAGTTACCACTTGCT
Organism: Ilex paraguariensis; assembly: GCA_963454935.2. NCBI lineage: Eukaryota > Viridiplantae > Streptophyta > Magnoliopsida > Aquifoliales > Aquifoliaceae > Ilex > Ilex paraguariensis. Next base: position 235,598 of record CAUOFW020000203.1, on the reverse strand, counting down.
AAATGTGAAACAAGGACCCCACGAGAACCTTAGATCCTATGTTCAGAGGTTCAACTCAGAATCGCTAAAAGTGGACGTCCTAGACGAGAAATTTTTCATTACTGCATTTATAGCTAGCTTGGGTGTCCAATCTAAAGATCTGATATTTTCCATCTCAAAAAATTCCCAGGCCAGCATGGCCGAAGTACTAGCCAAGGCGAAAAAATATATAAACGGCAAAGAAGCTCTGCTCTTAAAAGTGGGGAGCTCATCCATGCAAAAAGACAAAGGGAAAGAGGAGAAAAAGAGAGACCAAAGTCCCAGAAGAGAGAGAGGACGAGATAGGTCCCCAAGAAGAGACAAAGATCGTTCCCCTAAAAGAAGGGGAGATGTCAGACATCGTCTGGGATCACCTCATCTAGAGTTGCAACCGTGGTACGCATCTTGGTAGATTCCCCCACTCACCACAATAATATCGCAAATCTTGTATGAAGTAGAAAATGAAAAATTCCTGAGGTGGCCACCTCGGATGAAAGCGGACCCAGCGAAAAGGGACTCCTCAAAGTACTGTGAGTACCACAGGGACCATGGTCATCATACTGATGACTGCATTCAGTTGAAGAAGGACATAGAATTCCTGATCCAACGAGGGCAGTTACGTCGTTACATAGCCCAGGAGAATCAGAATTGAGCCCCCACCACCTTCACCACCTCAGCAGTAGGCTCCTGCGCAGCACCAACAACCCCTAGGAGAGATCAGGGTAATATCAGGGGGTTTTGCAGGAGGCAAGGAATCGAGTTCAGCCAAGAAAGCCCACCTACGCAGAATCAAAGCTAGTGAGGCTTTGGAGGTGTACACTGTATCTAAGGTACCACGGCTAAGCTCAGACATCACATTCTCATATGTAGACTTGGAAGGATACCAACACCCCCATGACGACCCGCTGGTGGTAAGGGATTTTGTGGCTAACAGAACTGTTCACCGAGTTCTGATAGATAACGGAAGGTCAGCAGATATCATATTTGCTTCCACATTTGACAAGATAAACATAGGAAGGGAAAAGTTGGAGCCCGTGAATGCTCACTTGTTGGGATTTGTGGGAGAACGAGTGTTGCCACTGGGCTCAATCCAGCTTATGCTCACTATGGGAGACCCCCTGCCAGGCAACCACTACAATAAGATTTCTAGTGATTGATGCCCCCTCTGCATACAACATGCTGCTCGGAAGACCTTCTCTCAATGTAATGAAGGCCATCCCCTTGGCCTATCATCTGGTCATGAAATTTCCTATGAAAAACGGAGTTGGAGTGGTCCGAGGAGATCAACGGGTTACAAGGGAATGTTACTTGACTTCGAAGAAGCAGAAAGAAGTTGAAAATATACGACTAGATGAGCTAGACAAGAGGGACAAACTGGGCACCAGGCCACACCAACAAAAGAACTGGAGCCAGTTCAGCTTGATGAAGAGGCAGAACATCTCGTCTATATTGGGACTAAACTGAGTAGAGAGGTTAAGGACCTTCTCATCTTCTTCCTAAAGGAGAATATGGGGGTGTTCGCTTAGAAACAAGAAGACATGAAAGGCATTGACCCCTTGGTTATCATTCACAAGCTGAGTATGAATCCTACCTGCAAGCCCGTCAGGCAGAAGCGAAGGAGTTTTGTCTCAGAGCGTCAGAAGGCAATCAATAAGGAGGTCGGCAAGCTTCTTCACGCCAAAGCTATTAGGGAAGTAGATTACCCTACCTAGTTGGCCAACGTGGTTCTTGTCAGGAAAATCAACGACAAATGGCGACTCTGCATAGACTTTACTGATCTCAACCGAGCGTGGCCTAAGGATAGTTTTCCTTTACCCCAGATCGATTTAATAGTGGATGCCACTGTTGGGCATGAACTCCTCAGCTTTATGGACGCTTTCTCAGGTTATAATCAGATCAGGATGGATCTAATCGACTAGGAGAAACCTCTTTTGTGACTGAGCAGGGGACTTATTGCTATCAGGTTATGCCTTTTGGGTTGAAGAACGCGGGAACTACCTACCAGCGTCTGGTGAACCAAATGTTCCAAAGGCAAATTGGAACATCCATAGAGGTTTATATCGATGACATACGGGTGAAGTCACTGAAGAAAGAGCTCCACATTGCACACCTAGCAGAATTGTTTCATGTCCTTAAGGAATACAAGATGAAGCTAAACCCTGCCAAATGTGCCTTTGGAGTATCTGCGGGAAAATTTTTGGGTTTCATAGTAAACAGTAGAGGGATAGAGGCTAACCCCAAAAAAGTTAAGGCAGTCCTAAATATGCAGCCACCATCTAATGTAAGGGAAATCCAACACCAGGGAGAATAGCAGCCTTGGGACGCTTTGTGTCCAGATCAAGCAACAAGTGCCAGCCTTTCTTTCAATTCCTAAAAAAGGCATTCCATTGGGATACTCGATGCGAAGAGGCATTTAGGGCTCTAAAGGTTTTCCTGAGTTCCCCACCTTTGCTGGCAAGCCCCTTGGAAGGGGAGGTACTTACTCTATATCTGGTTGTTTCAGATTTTTTGACCAGCGCAGCTCTGGTGAAGGAGAGAGACAGAGCTCAGCTGCCGATCTACTACAGCAGCAGAGATTTGAAGGGGGCAGAGGAGAGATACCCAAAAATGGAGAAACTAGCTTTGGCTTTGGTAACCACAACCAGGAGACTTAGACCATACTTCTAAGCACACACCATTGAGGTACCAACAGAGCAGCTGATGAAGCAAGTGCAACATAAATCGGAGTCCTTAGGAAAGCTAGTAAAGTGGGCTATAGAGCTTAGCAAGTTTGATATTAGGTTCAAGCCAAGAACTACAATCAAAGGGCAGATTTTAGCGGACTTCATTGCAGAATTTATGACACCAAAACCTCTGGAGACCACGCAGCTGGTACCCGACCTCCCCACATGGAAGCTTTCAGTAGATAGAGCTGCCAATGCTCAGGGGAGCGGGGCAGGCTTAATCTTAACCTCCCCAGATGGAGTAGATGTCAAATACGCATTCAGATTTGGGTTTAAGGCTTCAAACAACGAGGCAGAATCGAGGCTGTCATAGCTGGACTCAACCTTGCCCATTCAATGGAGGCAGAACAGTTGGAGATCTGTAGTGATTCTCAACTAGTAGTAAAGTAGATAGAAGAGTCTTACGAGGCTAGAGGCAAAAAAAATGGTGCTTTACCTCAGGAAGGTACAGAAGCTGATCAAGAAGTTTGTACGAGTCCAAATTAGACACGTCCTAAGAGCTGAAAACTCACGAGCAGACACCTTGGTGAGGCTGGCAACAGCTTCTTAGGAAGGTTTGGACATATTAATTCTGGTGGAGCACCTAGCTGAACCATCTATATGCAGAGAAGATGAAGAGGTGCTGCTTGTGCACATCTCATCGAGCTGGATGGACCCCATCATTGGATATCTCAAGGATGGAGCTTTGCTAGAATATCCCAAAGAGGTTGCAAAGCTAAGATCTAGATCAGCTAGGTTTTCCATTTTGTAGGGAAATTTATATAAGTGAGGTTCTCAACACCTCTCCTTAAATGCGTGGGAGCCGAAGACGTCAATTACATACTTAGGGAGACCCATGAGGGGGTCTGTGGCAACCACATCAGAGCTCGGGCTCTTGCAGGAAAGACGCTACGACAGGGGTATTACTGACCCACTATGCTCACGGATGCCACTGACTTGGTCAGAAAATGCAAGGTCTGTCAATTGCATTCTAATATCCCCCATTGCCCTCTAGAGCTCTTAACTTCAGTAATAAGTCCATGGCCTTTTCAGCAATGGGGATTAGACATACTTGGGCCCCTTCCTACAAGAGTGGGACAGTGTAAGTTCGCCATAATAGGGGTAGACTACTTCACCAAATGGGCAGAGGTAGAGCCTTTGGCCACGATTACGGAGCAGAAAGTCCAGAACTTCACACGAAAGTGAATAATCTGCAGGTTTGGTATTCCTAGGGCGATCGTCTCCGATAATGGGAAACAATTCGACAACCTGAAGTTCAAAAACTTCTGCGCTGAGCTAGGGATTAAGAATTACTTTTTAGCTCCAGCCCATCCTCAATCCAATGGGCAGGCAGAGGTCATCATCAGAACCATAAAAGTAGCCCTGAAAACTAAATTGGAAGGTCTAAAAGGTAAATGGGTGGAACACCTCCCAGAAGTACTATGGACTTACAGAACAACTGCAAGGTCGGCGACTCAAGAAACACTGTTTGCTTTGGCCTTTGGAACCGAAGTAGTGGCACCAGTCGAGATTGGACTCCTATCCCCCCGAACTAAGTTTGCCAACGAAGAAGACAATAATGAGTCCCTTCTACTGAGTTTGGATCTCATAGAGGAAAAGAGGGATGCAGTTTTGCATCATATCAAAAGTTATCAGAGGAGGACAGTCAGGTACTATGACAGGAAGGTCAGACGAAGGAGTTTCAAGGTGGGCGATCTAGTGCTCAGAAAACTTCTGTTGGCAAGGAAGGACCCGACTCATGGGAAGCTGGGGGCAAATTGGGAACGTCTGTACATCATCTCAATGATGATAAGGCCAAAAAATTACGAGTTGCGAACTGGGGAAGGGAAACTCCTACCTCATTCTTGGAATGCGGAGCATCTTAAGAGATTTTTTTCATAAGTTTCTTCTATAATCTGATTGTTCTCAATAAAATTGCATGTCTTTATTTTCTCCCTATGAAATTGCCTAAAAACGAGCTCAATAGCTCATAATGAACTCCTAAGTTCATGAGAACGAGCTCAAAAGCCCACGATGAATCTTAAATTCATAAGAACGAGCTCAATAGCTCACGATGAACTCCTAAGTTTATAGGAATGAGCTTAGAAGCTCACAATGAACCCTTAAGGTCATAAGAACAAGCTCAATAGCTCACGATGAACTCCTAAGTTCATGAGAACGAGCTCAATAGCTCACGATGAACTCTTAAGTTCATGAGAACGAGCTCAATAGATCACGATGAACCCCTATGTTCATAGGAAGGAGCTCAGAAGCCCACGATGAACCCTTAAGTTCATGAAAACGAGCTCAATAGCTCACGATGAACTTTTAAGTTCATAGGAATGAGCTCAGAAGCTCAGGATGAACCCTTAAGTTCATAAAAATGAGCTCAATAACTCACGATAAACCCTTAAGTTCATAAAAATGAGCTTAGTAGCTCTCGATGAACTCCTAAGTTCATCACAACAAGCTCGGCCACCTACGGTGGGGAGTTTAAAAAGAAAAACTCTTTCAAAAGAAATTGCAGAACCAGGAGGTCTACAAGTCCAACATCCTGAAAAACCCAGATAGTTCCCAAGTCTAAAATTGAACTCAGTAGCCTTATTCCCATTAAAGATAAAGTTGTGTCAGACACCCCCAAGCCTTCAAGAATAAGGTCACTTTAAGCTCCATACCTCTCAGTTCACCACAACCTAAGCCCGGTTGCATAAACCTACAGAATCGCCAAAGCTAGCATGAAATGCAGGGAGCAGTTGGTGATGAGATTTACCACTTACTCTTATCCAATAAGCTCAAGTATGAAACTCCCAAAGCATTCTTGCTTCAAGAAGAGCTCAGCACTCCTTAAAGCAAGGGGGACAAGAGAAGACTAAAGTAAAACGCACAGCTAGAGCACAACTAAAGATGAAAATTCAAAGGCATAGTCTCATAGGAGTCAGTGTACCGTAACTGCAGTTCAGAAAGCTGTGAGTCAGTTGTACAACTCAAAACCAGAGAAGTTACATTTTTAAAATGAGCTCATAGTTACAAATTTTTGATCATATTTCAAAATAAAATCCTAAGTCTCTGAAGGTGGATTTGGGGAAGGGTTCTGTAGTTCAGAAGTTAAAGTTTCGGCAACGTGAGCAAATTGGGAGCCTAGGAGCTCGGCAGAAAAAGTAGCTGGAAAATTTGAAACCTCCACCGAGGAAGGGGATAGAACCTTGGTAGTCAATATCATTGTAGGTCCTGGAGTAGGTAGAGAAAGAGGAATCTCAAGAGTTTTTAAGGCAGGAATCTCGAACTCTGCTGGAGATGAGCTCAAGGCCATTGCCTCGGAGACGAGGTCGGCTGAGAAGGAAACAACCTTAGGAGCAGGAGGGGGAACATTGTTAAGCTCAGAGTCGGCCGCCTTGTCCTCAGCGGGGGGATCAAAATTGAAATCCAGTTTGGGGTAGATCTCTTCAACCCTGTCCTGAAAATCAAGCCACCCAGAGGCCCACTGAGTTGTGACATCATCAGCCAGTTTGGCAATTAAGCAATCTTTTTCCTCGACAGCTGCCCTCGCCACCTCGAGTTCATTCCGGAGGACGTTACTCATCTCCGCAATAATGTCATATTCTCTCTTCATAGTTTGAAAGGAACTTAAAGCTTCGAGAGACTCCCGGTTGGCTCTGAGCCAATCATCTATTTTCTGCTTAAGTTCCCCTGAGGTTTTCCTGAGCTCCTCCTTTGTTTTCTTAAGTTCCTTTTTGCAGCTCTTTCCCTCGCGTCCAATCTTCTCCCTCATATCTTCCAGACTCTTATTTAAGGAGATCTGCTTCTCCACCTGCTCTTATAAGTCCTACACCTGGGCCTTGAGGTCACTGTTCTCAAAGGACAGTTCGGTAACCTTGAGTTCAAAAGCCTTGGAAGCTTTAACTGAACCTTCTATAGCTTGGATCCTCTTCAGGAGCCACTGACATGGAAAGCAATCTGAAAGTGAGAAAAGGTCAGATGAGAAGGAGCAAAATGAACAAAACATGTATGCACATAAAACATAAAACTTATGGAGGTAGCAGCGAAAAGAGCGGAAGATATAGAGCTCCCAAGAGGCATGGTGGAAGCTCGCTGGATATCAGATTTGGGGAGAATGGAAGTAATGGTCTCTGCAACTCTTTTCACATTATCAATCAAAGAACTCAAACTTGTTTCTGCATTCCCCCCTTTTTCATGCTTACATATCCCAAAAGCCTTCTGAGGAGGCCCCACAGTTGGGCAAGAAGGGATGGATCCAGGCAAGAGGTGAGAAACCATCTTCAAAGGTTTTTCGACCTCACCTAAAGAGGGAGGGGTGGAAACCAAGCTTAGGTCAGGGACCTTACCAGAGGAGGGTAGTCCCGTCTTCTGAGGAAAAGAGCTCTTTACAACCTCCGGAAAGCCAAAAGAGGATTGGGGCCCCATTTGAGTTATAGAGGACGATTCCAATCTCAGAGTTTTGACTTCAAAAATTGGATCACCCCTTGGCTGACCTCAACCTTACGTTTGCTTCCAGCCCGAGTCTTCCTCATCATAGATAATTTATCAGAGCGATCCTTCACAGTAGGCTCCATTAAGGAAGAACTTGAAAAAATTGAGAAAAAACTGTCCAAAAAAAAAAGAAAAAAAAGGGGGGAGGGAGGAAAAGAGGTAAAAGGCAAGGGCAGAGGTGAAAGGGGCAATACCTGTCAATTCCTCAGCACTAATGGCAGAAAGAGGAGATGGATTTTTTACCCTCACTTCAGGAGGACTAAACCCAAGCCTCACAAGGACTTGAGGTCGGATTAGCTCTGAATATTTCTCTGATTTGCAGGTTGCCAAGTTCCTCAGGACCTGTTCGTCTGCAGCACTGAGATCTGGCTGGATGTCTGAGAAACGAAACTAGCTAAACAAGGTCAGCCTAAGGGAAAGCTAGAACTTATTCCAACTTGCATAAAAAGAAGCTCACCCAAATTATCAGGGGCAGATCACCCCCGAGGGACATGAAGAGTGTCCGTCACGTCGACAGGATTGAACTCCCATTCCCTCCCCCACACAAAAAAGAATGATTTTTTTCCAATGTTTGTGGGAGCTCAAAAAATCAGAGATAAGAACCTTGTCTTTCACTCGTTTAGAGATGTACAAAAAGCCATCAGTGGGGAGATATTTGACATTGAAGAATTTTATAAGCAAAGACACGGTGGGGACACCCAGATCATGTCTCTTAAAGAAGACAAGAAAACCAACCAGCACTCCCAAAAGTTAGGAGAAAGCTGGGCAGGACAGACATTGAAATGTTGTAAAACATTTTTGATGAAGGGATGTAGGGGAAAGCGGAGGTCGTTCTCAAAAGCAACCAGGAAGAAGCACACTTTTTTAGGGATAAAGGAATCGTATAAGGTAAACATATCCGGACTCCAGAACTGGAGGCCTTGAGAAAATCCAAAGCGGGCAGCCAGCACCCTCGTGTAAGAAGGAACGATGTCACTACACCACACGAGCTCGGAGGCCCTAGGGGCAGCAACACCACCCTTAGCACTACTTGAAATTCCCACGCCACTTACTTTGGTTTTGCCTTTGCTGGGAGATTTCAAGGTAGGAGGAGGCTCCTCAGTGCCTTTCTCGACATTGACAGAATCCACTCCGGAAAAATTATCTATCTCTAACCCCACATCCCCCAGGTCGAAATCTTCCTCAACGGACCCATCTTTCATTAGTGAAACAGACGATCCTGTGGCTTCAGAGGAAGCAGATATAGCTAGACAATAATAAGGAAGCTTAAAAGACCTATAAAGAGGGGGGACCTCGGAGAAACACTTTTTGAGAGCCCAAAGAGAAAGACACCAAAAACCAACGGCAAAAATCCTAACTATGGAGTAAGGGTCCAAGAAGAGAGAAAGACGAGACAGGGGAATACTTCGGCTCCTAGAGTAGCAAAATCGAAAGGCCCAAAAATGTCAAAACCATCTCAGACTTGAGGGATCCAGGGCAAGGAGCGGGGAAAACGTATCTAACTGCGAATTGGTGACGAATTAAAACTCGAGGAAGGGATTCGAAACCAAATCACGCTAAGCCTCCAAGTCAAAATTGGGGAAACCGTTCCGCAGAGAAAACCCTAAAACCAGTGGTAGAATGGGGAAGATGAAGTCGTGAAAGGATAAGGAAGCTGAAAAGGATCTGTAAAGTGAGGAGCAAATCGGTGATCCAAGGGTATTTAAAGCTAACGGTACCGTGGGCCTCAAAACGGGCAAAGTGTGCAAGGAACGAGGAAGGAAATAATTACTGACAACCGCTTTAAAAATAAATAATAATAATAATAATAAATACATATTCCCGCAAAAATTTTGAAGTCGCTGATTGGGAAGCCATTACTGTTACATCCTAAGTTCAACCCTTGCCCGAGCCAGCTCGGCCAAGAGCTGGGGGGCAACTGATGATACTCAGAATGATTCCTGAGCAGGAGCTAGAGAACGGAGGTCAGGTATGCTGAGCTCAGAAAGTCAGAGCTATGCAGAGCTCAAAAAACCAGAGCGAGCAGGAGCTCGGGAACAGAGGTCAAACATGGAGGTCAGGGTATGCTGTGCTCAGAAAGTCAGAGCTATGCAGAGCTCAGAAAATTAGAGCTAGAGCTCCCCTCAAGTGAGATAATAAGCTGAAGCAATAAGGACGCAACTGAATACTACAAAGAACTCGACAGACGGTTTGAAGTAACACTCAAGGCACAAAATCCTCAACCAACTAAGATAATCTCCTAAGATCAAGGAGAATTCCTTAGATAGATGGCTAGGATCACGGATCAGATCCCATAGATTAAGGGTCACCCCTAGAAGTACTATGTAACGCCGCCAACAGAGGGACAGAACCCTAGTATTACATCTTACATTCTGTAAACTTTTTGGTATAGTAAATAGTGAATGAAGGAGCAAGAATCTCCATTGAAGAGTGGATTAGCCGAGCTCCCGAACTGGTAAACCACTATATTTCTACTGTTAATTCTCCAAACTCCTCAACAATTCTCAGTATCATTCCCTCGAGTCTAGTAGCTCAGATCCCAATAATTCTAATATTGTTTCTTTCATTTACTCGTCAACACAAAATTGCATCACGTTAAAATACACCATCATTTCTAAAGAATAATAAAGTTGTTATGCAACATTTTAAAAGTACAAAAATTCACCGAAATCAATTTTAAATAATTTTAATTAGTAAATATTTTGTAAAAAAAATGTTATCGTTTGTATATATTAAGATTACCAAATTTTGGTATGGTAGGTTTAATGAACTTTTAAGTATTAAATAGGATGTAATTAAATAATTTATTGTCCTATTTCTATTAATTGTGAGAAAAAAATAATAATTTATTGAAATATTTGTGTCTACCCTGACACATCCGCCCTTGGTTGCATGCAACTTAAATCATGTCTTATTCAGTTTGGAGAAAAGTGCACCCTTTGATGTGATGGTTCAAGTTTCGCATACATTCATAAATACATTAATTTCACTACAAGAAAGATGGAAAAATGCGGCATTTAATTTCTAACGTTTAACTTAAACGCCACTAAAACTGGCGTTTGTTTATACATGCCAGAAATTATTTATAAAAAATAATTAAAAAAAAATTCTGCTTAATTTCCGACATTTAAATCAAACGCCAGAAATTGTGTCACAAATGCCAGAGTCTTCTATGCAATATTCATCTGCAGTAGATGAAATTTTCACTCAAGTCATGGGACCAGAGCGACCTAGACTGTTAGAACATATGGTTTTGGACCATCTCTAAGAGATGTGTTTGGACATAAAAAATTAGAAGAGATGAAAGCAATGCAGTCCCAATTAGATGAGTAATTGAGCAGACATGGCAGAGATGGAGGCTCAGCAGGCACAAATGGAGAAGTAAATGAGTCAGATGGAAGCTAAGTTTAAGGCTCAACAAAGACACTTTGAGGTTTTTCTCGTTCAAATGCATGCAATGGGTATGCATATTGCCGAACCAGTTCGCAAAAACACAGATCCATTTCAAGTTGAAAAGGTAATAAAAACTTCATCGACTTATATTTTGAGTTAAAAGAGTTATTGTATTATTGTATTATTTTTCTCCATGAATATTAAGTATTTACAATCTTAAAAGGTACCTGATGCATCTAGTAATCATAATATAAACTCTCATCGATCATCAATGAGGAGTGAGTCAAGAAGTCTGGCAATGCAAGATACAGAGTTTCAAGGTCATTCTAGATCATCTTCATTTAGTCAGGTGAGTCAATAAATGGAATAGTAGCTCAAATATTACATGAGTTTGTTGACTAGTATTAATCTTGTTGCAATTACTTTGGTCTGATTCAATTGATTTCGTATCCAATATCAAATGAAGGTTCATCGACAAAAGAGAGCGAAATTACAGCGTGTTAATAATCATGCAGCGAAATTCTTGCCCAAGTGACGCTCCCTCTTCTATGCCATGGATCTGTCCACCACTAAGATTTGAAGAAGTAGAAGGTAGTGAATAATCTCCAGGTAATCTTAGTGCTGAAATTGGATTTGTGTTTTGTTCCCTTTGAGAAGCCTATCAATTGACTACTAAAAAAAAATACACACATATATATGGAATTCGAAGGAAAGACACTAATATATTTTTCTTATGGTTTTTTGATATTCTGAGTTATTGTTTTGATATGTCACATTTTGATCACAAATAGTATACTATTCTCTTAATGGTAGATTACACTCCATGAATTCGAGTTGGACACAACTCTATATGACAGGGTACTCATATCATGATTTGGACAACTGTTCATGGGTGGGAGCTTTGACAGTGAAGAAAATGGGATAAATTATATAATTCTAAGAATTGCTTCATGGATACTATGTAAGTTTAACTAACTACGGAAAGCATTAGAGAGAGAGAGAGAGAGAGAGAGAGGCCTACCCATTAATCCCTGGGATACTGGTTGACATGTACAAGTCAACATTTTAGAAACACAACAAGTGCCAAAAAAAAACACAACTTGGACGGCTTCTTTGTTGGATTTGCCTATAAAATTATTAATTTATTAATTTCTAATCAAAATAATTACAAGAGCCACATAAAATTTACCTATCCTAAGAAAGAGGGGAGTTTTGGTTTATGATGATCAAGGGTAATTGTGGTTGCTTGGATGATGAGTTTGTGCCTGTACTTTTTAGTGTTGATTTGTTTGAAACAGGTCATTTTTATTGGCTGGAAGGTGAGGTCAGTTCAGATTACTGCTGTGAAAGCTGTTGCCGGCCTGTTTTACTGCTGTTAGTGGTTGGAGGTAGCTATAAGAGTGATGTTTCTGCTCACTGTTTTGGGAGCTGGCCTGTAATCTTTAGATTTGGTTTTCTGTTTGTTTTTTGTTTATGGAATAGGAGGTCCTATGTGGTTTTCCTCTTTGCTTCTTGTAATGATTGGTTTTGTGTTAAAAAAAAAAAAGATGGAAGCACTGAGGCAGAGGATTACCTGTGCTTCAAAAAAAGAGGACCGTTGCTTTTGATGATACGGGCTGATTTGGTCTTTGATGTCTGATGGAGTAGTTTTTTCCTGGTTTTAGTTTAATTCCTGGCTTTTGTTATGGAGATTGGTTTGTCTTTCTCCTTTGCTTCTTGTAATGCTGTTTTGTTCATATATATACATATATATATATGTATGTATATATAAAAGGTATTGTTAATAGCTTGACTATCAATTTTTCATTTGGTGGAGAATCCTGAATATTTAAAATTATCATTTTAGTGAAAATGCAATGAGTTAGATTTTATTATGAAAAAAAAATATTAATTATCATTACCGGCATTTATTTAAATGCCAGAAACAAGAAAACCAGAAATAATAATAACTGGCGTTTAAATAAATGTCGTAACATAACTCCGATTACCGAAATTTTACAAGGAAGCCGTCAATTGAATAAACGTCGCTTAAGTGCTTAGTAAACATCACTTTAATTTTTGTGATGTTTAATTATACGCCGATAATTTTTTCGACGTCGTAACAACAATAATATTTTACGGCGTTTATTTACATTTTACCTGCGTTTAATAAACGTCGATAAATGTCTTTTTTCTTGCAGTGTTTTGATTTCTGTACATTTAAACTTGAATTTAAATGATCCACATACTTGATGAATTTATTTGAAATTTACATATGAAACGTAAATGTTGAATTTAGAAGTTGGTGTCAACATATAAATTCAATTGGCTTAATAATCCACCATATATTCCAATAAAATCCCGTCATCATCATAAATTCATTGTTCGTACTTATGTTCTATTGAAATTGTCAGGCTTAACACTCCAGAAGATTAGAAGAAAAATAAAGTTATTTTTAAATTTAGAAGGACATCAAAAAGTCCAAGAGTATGACACTGTACGTGGAAAGGAATTTTAAATTTCTAGTCTAAGAAATAAGGCCCCTTCCGAATTTACAAGAAGAGCAAAACTTAGAAGAAAATTAACGATTGATAAATCAATTCTTAGGAGTTTTGTGCATTATCTTTTCCATAGCCTTTTGGAGTTTATTTATGTCAACTTTGCCTGATAAATAAAAATGTGGGTACCATAACCAAGTTAATTAGAGTAGTAGGTGAAGTAATATAAAATAAAAAAATTATAAGTGACAGAATCTTATTAGATGAAAATTTGAGATACAGTTACTTTTCAGTGCCATAATAGAATCCTTCATATGATTATATAAACTTTATCTTTTTCTATTGTTTTGATTACTCCATTGCACTTAGAAACTTCAAATGATAAAGGAATAAGAACCTAAACCCAACCAATCTATATGGTTCCCTCTTTTATAGGGATCCATGTTCTCACCCAAGAATATATTTTACCGATGATGTGCCTGTAAAAAGCTTTTCTCCTTTTTCGTACCTGTAAAGAAAGATGCTTTTGGATTTGAATATCCAAAATAGCAGTATTAACTATGTTTATCCAAATCAATGCAACTTGCTTTGGGTCCTCTTTGCATTTATCCTCAGCTACACCTATCTTTACATATGCTTTTGCTTATGCCATTTCTTTGGTATCCCTTTTCTAAAATATGTTGGGAAAGTTTGGTATTTCACTCCTTAAACTATTACTATTTTCATGAAAAACTTATAAGTCTTAGGTCTAGTATATACTGTAACGTCCCAACTCAGGGTTGTACTTTTATTTATTAATAAAAATGGAATCTCATATACTTAAAATAAAACCCTTTAACCTAGACATATGCATATAAACCCACGTCTTTAAAATCGTTGAGATAGTCACTCTCCGTAGAGTCACACACATTTACAAACCACCAATTTCATTTACAAATGCTAATGTTCAAGTGCTACAGCCAAAAAAAACAAAAAAACAAAAAGACTCCATGTTGACATCCCCCATGACCTCCTAGACTCAGGAATAGACTCCACTCGTCGCATTGATTTCCTGAAACATTACACTAGAAAGAGTGAGCATGGAAAGCTCAAAGAAAGAATACACACATTTAAAATGATGAAATACCATTCTTCTATTTGAATATCAAATTAACTCCATAAAAGTGAAACCACCAAATTGTTAGTTTTATAAACCCAATTCTTTAATGGGTATTTTTGGTATTTTACTTTTTGGGCTTATGTTTTAATATTGAAAAGTTATGTTGTTAGTTGATATTTAAGCATTCTTAGGGTCTTTTGTGCATTTAAGGGGTAGCACTTGTTAGTTGATTTACAAAAGGTCAAGATAGTTGGCTTTAGAAAAGTTGAAGGGGCAGCCATTAGAAGAGTCGAGAGTCATGAGAAAGTTAGTTGGTGCACGACAACATGGAAGCCGGATTCTACTGTGAGAAGGAACCGACGAAGGTTGCTTAGTAAAGTCAGTTTACAACATGTAAAATAGAGTGTAAAAGGTAAAGAACTGCTACCCAAAATAGAGAGAATTATGTCCAGAAAATAGAGAAGAAAAAGAGACGTTTTGGTAGAAAAATCAGAAGGAAAAAATAGGGAGTTGTTGTCCAAAAACGAAACAAGTGTCTCCGGAGCAGAAGCTCCGTTTGTGAGTTTTTGATAGCTTACGTTGTTTGTTTTTCTTGCTGGAAAAATCAGAATAGCTTTCCCCTTTGTATTTCTTGATATTGTAATCATTTTTGATGAAATATAGAGGTGTTTCTTTTAATGGAATTGGTATGGTACTGTAGCAGATTTTTGTCCCTGTTTTATGCTTGATTTTGTGTTGAAATTACTGTGATTTTGTGTTTCTTTGGTGATATAATTTACTTCCCATACCCAGCAAAATTGGTATCAAAGCAAGCTTCTGAAATTTGGGATTTTTTTGTTGAACCTGAGGTTTTGAATTTGTTATTTGTGTTGAACCTAGGACTTTGGTTTTTGAGATTTGATTTAAAGCTAGGGCTTGGAATTTGGGTTTTTTTCTTGTGGTGTTCTTGAAAGGATTTGGCTATCATGAGTAATGTGCTTCAACCCCAATTTCCCAAATTGGGTAAAGACAATTATGGGAATTAGAGTATTCAAATTAAGGTGTTGCTACAATCACAAGACCTTTGAAAAATTGTTGAAAAGGGTTACAACAAGCCAACTATGAACTAAGAACAAGCATTGAATGATGCTAAAAAAAAGTGTGTTTAAGCAATCAAGGAAGAAAGATAAGAAGACTTTATTTTTACTTTACCAATGCATTGAGGAAAACACTTTTGAAAATTCACTACTAGTGTTGGGCAACCACTAACCTCTAACACTCTACGGCTGCTTTTGAGGACAATTTAGGTCCGTCACACTCAAATCATATAAGAGATGAAATAACAATTTTCTCAACAACTACAATCCCAGCCAATTACAATCTCTGTAAAAATTTAAATATCACAATTTCACAATTCTTAATATACTAAAGTAATAAATGAATTAAAATATGCATGAGATCATATCAAGAAAACCTTCACAATTTCGATATTAAAATTCTTGAGTTTTGTTAAAATTTTAATTTCTTGGAATAAGAACAAGTAGTTGATTGAAAACCTAATTTAATCGATAATAGGAAATTTAGAAATTAATAATCAATAGGTCTTTCACAATAGACATGTATTTAGGGAAAAAAAAACTAGGGTTTCAACAATTTAAGAACGATACTTCTTGAATGCAAAACATATATATTATTTTACACAACATATTAATCAAAAGCAAATTAAGAAAAACGATAATTTAGCATACAATAAACAAGAAGTTTTAAAACATACATAAATAATACCCTAAGTCTCAATAAAAGAACTCAAGAAGAATCTCCTACTGTGATTCTGGTAGAATTTGATCTTACATGATTTTTTTGTGATTCCTCGTGTTAATCCATCAAACTATCTCTCTCTTTTTTCTCCCCAACTACCTCTAGCTTTCTAGGGTTGAAATAGTAAGGAAAATAGACTAAAACCCGCCCATAGTTATTTATATGAACCTAAAATCAAAGAAGAAAAATGCTAAATGGATTGGGGAGGTGCGTTCGAATGGCTATTATGCGTTCAAACGAAAGCAACAATATCAGACGCGCGCGCATTCGAATAGTTGGTATGCGTTTGAACAGACGCTTGTATCATCAAAGACACCATTCGAGTTGACCCCATGCATTCAGACAATGGAAACCCTCTGTAATTCTCCAACCCCCTGTGGCATTTGAACAGTTGATATGCATTCGAATGAAAACTTGTATCAAAGCATTGTTCGAATGACACTTCACCGTTCTGATGGTGGTCACTAGCCCTGACTTCTGGCTCAATTTTTGACCTATTTATTTCACTCTAAATATATTTAAAACTAAACTACATACATTTCTCCTATGAGTGACCATCCCGAAACTTCAAGTTCCTCAACATATCTTAATTTTTTCGATAATCACTATATTCATAGTTTATCCATCCTCAATTTATTTCTACGTCATCACATATATAAGAAATACAAAAATAATTGCATCACTATATGAAGATGAACATGCACTGTATCGAATTTTCACTTTCTTCAAATTGTTACATGAAACATGTTGTGCACTCTTGACAATTGTGCTGGTAACCTAAGTTGATACGTTATTTTACCCACAGCTTTGATCACTTCATATGGTCTGGTGTACCGTGAAGCTAACAACCCTTTCTTACCAAAACAGAACACTCCCTTCTTGGGTGACACCTTGAGAAACACATAGTCTCTCACTTAGAATTCCAACGGTCTTCTCCTTCTGTCCGCATAACTTTTCTATCTACTTTGAGCTGTGTGTAATCTTTCCTGAATTAATTGAATTCTCTTAGTAGTCTCTCGAACCATCTTTGGTCCAAACAAGCTACTCTCTCTAACTTCCAACCAACAAGTCAGGGACCTACATGGTCTTTCATACAATGCCTCGTAAGAAGTCATTCCAATTCTCGCCTGATAACTGTTATTATAGGCAAATTACACCAACGATAGATGTTCACTCGAACTGCCCTTAAGACCCAGAACACACGCCCTTAGCATGTCTTCTAAAATTTGAATCACCCTCTATGATTGATTGTTTGTTAGAGAATGACAATCAATACTGAAATGAAACTATATCCCAAATGCTTTTTGTAAGCTCTACCAAAATTTAATCACAAAACAACTATCTTAATTGAATTCAATCGACAAAAATATTCCATGTAACCTTACTATTTCCCAAATGCACAACTGGCTTAAGGTTACGAAATTATCCATGGTCTAAACAGGTATAAAATGAGCAGTCTTTGTCAATCTATCATCCACCACCCAAATCACATTATGTCCCTTAATGTTTTTGGGTAGCCCCGACACAAAATTCACAGTCACATGGTCCCACTTCCACTCAAGAATCAGTAAGGATTGTAATGATCCTTCCGGTCTTTGATACTCAATCTTTATCTGTTGACAAATTACGCACCTTGCAATGTACCCAGCCACATCTCGTTTCATTCATTTCCACCAATATTGATGTTTGATGTCTACTACCCAGATGTATGAAAAATTTTGAGCAATGACTCTCTTCATACACTTCTTCCTTTACTGGGTCATTGTTTGGTACACATAGTCTTCTAGAAAATTGTAACTCATCTTTATATACATACCAGTTCTCAACAATCTCACCCTTCTCCAATCTACCCCGAATAGCTTTCAAATCTGTATCTAATCATTGCAACTCTACAATCCTTTGTCGGAGAATTGGTTGAGTTACAAGATTACATAAGCATGATCGATCCTTCTATTTGTCCACCAATAGGTCAAATTCCTTTAAAGACTCAATAATCTTCCACCTACAAGGACTGTGATTTCACCCCAAGACTTTCTACTAAGTGAATCTGTGACCACATTAGCCTTCTCTGAATGGTAGTTAAGTATGCAATCATAATCTTCTAGCTATTCAATCCACATTTGTCGAAAATTCAAGTCTTTCTATGTGAATATATACTTGAGACTTTTATGATCAGAAAGTACTTGAAACATTTCTCCATATCGGTAACACCTCCATAACTTAAGAGCAAACACCACAGCTGAAAGCTCCAAATCATGGGTGGGGTAGTTTTGCTCATGTATCTTTAGTTGTTTAGAGCTATAAAAAACTACCTTACCTCTTTGCATTAGCACACATTCCAAACCTTGTAAAGAAGCATTCGTGTAAACATCATATCCCTCACCACTGTTTGGGATAATAAGGATCGTTGCAATTGTCAACCTTTCTTTTAATGTAACAAAGGCTAGGTCACACTCTTGAATGCACACGAATTTTTCCCCTTCTTCATAAGACGGGTCATTGACATAGCTAGCTTTGAGAACCCTTTCATGAACCTTCAAAAATAACCTGCTAAGCCTAGGGAACTATGTATTTCTATCACATTCTTGAGTGATTCCCACTTTATCACTGCTTCAATCTTGTGGGCTCAATAGTTATAGCTTGTTCCGACACCACATGCCCAAGGAATTTCACTTCCTCTATCCAAAACTCACATTTACTCATCTTAGCATACGGCTTATGCTCTCTCAATGTTTGTAGCACCACCTGAATATGGTGTTCATGTTCCCATTGTGTCCACGAATAAATCAATATGTCACTGATAAACACAATGAGAAACTAATCTAGATACGACCGAAAGACTCTATACATCAGATTTATCTATTGAGGGAGCATTAGTCAATTCAAACGACATTATCGTATATTTGAAATGACCATACCTTATACAAAAGGTTGTATTAGGAATATCCTTTTCCTTGATCCTCTATTGATGGTACCCTGTGCGAAGATTAATCTTGAAATAATACTTTGAACCCCTCAACTGATCGAATAAATCATCAATCCGAGTTAATGGTTATTTATTCTTTATCATCACTCGTTTTAACCTCTGGTAGTCCGTGCATAATTGAAGCATGTCATCATGCTTCTTCACAAAGAGGACTGGAGCTCCCCAAGGTGAAGTGCTTAAGAGAACAAACCCAATTGCTAGTAGCTTATCTAGTTGCTTCCTTAGCTCTTGTAACTCCAAAGGTGTCATCCAATAAGGAGCAATAGAAATGGGTTCTATTTCGGGATAAAAGCCAATGGTGAACTCAATCTCTCTTGGAGGTGGCAAGCCAGACAACTCATCAGAAAATACATTTGGAAAGTCTGACACCACTAATATAAAATATTGTGAGGAGTCAACTCGTTTCTCCCCCATTTGGTTGGCTAGAAAGCTCATATTACTTCCTGCCTTAGCTTGTAAGAACTATTTGCTCATCATGGGGAAAATGTGAGAAGCATTTTGCTCATTTGTAAAGGTGAACATTACTCCTCCTGGTGACTAGAATACAACTTTTTTCGAAATCAATCCATCACCGCATGGTATGTCGACAAGTCCATTCCAAAGATCACATCATACCCTTGCATGTCTACTACCACCAGATCTACCTTCGGCTCGTGTTCCCCTACCCAAAGTTTGCAATCCCAACATACCCTAAGGGTTTCCATTCGTTCTCCAGTAGGTTGGTCCACATTCAATCCCTTATCTAAGTTTTCACATTTTAATCCCAATGTTTTAGCATATGACATACGTACAAACGAGTGAGTTGCACTGGGATTGATGAGTGCATAATATTGCATATTTAACGGCCTCATTTTAGCTTGGTTTTGCAATGATTCATTTGAATTTAATATAATTTAGAGATTAATGGAAAAATGTGTGATTACAAGTGATCGGGGTGTAAATACAGGGTATTATCCCTATGCAATGTTTTGTGGATAAAGGGTGAATACAGGAATAAAATAGATGAGGGCTCAGGAGTGTTGAAGTGCAAAAATAAAAGAAAGAAAAGAGGTACCAATACATGTGAAGCTAAGTACCGCTACCTGGGACAGGTACCTGAGCCTACTTAAAATTGAAGAATGAAGGAGGTACTAGTACCTTCATCACTCAGTACCAATACCTGAGCCCACTACAAGCGGCGTATTGGTACCTTCTTCATCTAGTTCTAGTACCTAAGCCTAGACTTCCTCGACGTTTTAATCGGTCAAAACGGTACTCTTAGGGACATCTAAGTCATGTTATGGCATTATTAACACTCTGTCATGACCCCCTAACCACTACATTCATCTTTCAAACATGAATGAGTGTATGGAAAAAAAAAAAAAAACAAGAGGAGAGGGGGGAATGGTTGGAAAGCACAAGGAGGCCATGCTTTTGCTGAATTGGAAAGAAATCTTGGACAATTTCTCTCCAATCAAGGGCTTGCAGCACTTTTTAGAGGAGGGAGAGCATTATGCACAAAAATTATGCAAGGAACACATTATCACATTCAAGCTTTTAGAGAGAGAAAGTTGGGTTTTTATATTTTCTTGCTCATTTTCGTCCTAGTAAGTTTTTGAAGCTTTTAGTCTTCATTTCTAAACTTGGTATAACTTCCATTTTTCAATGATGAATGCATTTTGTTAAAGTTTCACTTTTACATCAGGTTCGGGAAAACTCCATTTTCAAGTATTTGAACATTTGTGCTTTAACTTCTACGTTTTTTATATTTGATCCATCTTTAAGTAGTTACCCTTTTCTTTGGCTAATTTAAGTTAGTGTTTGTTTCTTTTGAAATTTGTTCCATTTTTCTTAGCAATTTCATTTCATATATGGCCGGCTAAACCATTTGTTGGCAAAATCCAAGAAAGGATGTCCATCCGGGTATGAGAAAATTTATCTCACACACATTGCCTTGTATTGTAGTGTGTTGAATTTGACTAGGTAAATTGCAATGTTTATGTTTTTACACATTTGATGTGTTGTAGACTTGTCGCAAGGCATGTTTATCAATTCCTTCAAACATATATGAATCAACTTTCTACGGATCAATTTAACACCAGTACACACATTTGGAAATTCTTGATTTCTAACTCCTATCTTCTAATTGAACAAAAAGACTTTTGAGATCAATTGAGTTATAAGGAGGATTGATAAACTATACCCTATGGGATGAATTCCAAGAATGAGCCAACCCTTTTTATCTATAGATTTTCAAACCTAGAATCTCACGATTCTCCAACACTTTCAAAGAACCAATTTTTTCTTTTATTTTCAAAACAATTAGTATTGACCTTCCTTGAGGAGACAACCTCATAACTTTTTTTGAGTTAATACACGAAGAATAAGCCTCCCTAAGCTTGGGGAGCAACTTTTGCACTATCATAGTTTAGAGGTATACCACTTTTGACACCCACATACATTCCAACACATTCTGCAAAACAAAGAAGAAAGAGAAATAAAGAATAAAGCAGGGATCAAAAAATGTGTACTTAAGAATTATAAAGTAGAATGATACCTTCCACCACGACATTAGCAATGTCGTCCTCTAGTTAGGTCACTGTAAAGACTTGGCCTTGAGTGGTACCATCTAGTATAATTGATCTAGGGTTTTTCTATGGTGGTTGGCTTTAAGGCAGGGGCTTGTTCACAGTCTACTATGCTACTGGTTGATTGGAAATGATGGGCAGTCTACTATGCTAGTGGAAATGATGGGTAGTTATTTCTAAAATACCCAAAGCCTCCACATGCAAAGCATTGACGTACTTCAGTGACTGATCTATCCTGAGGACCCCTAGTTCCTCTAACTAGTTGATTCCTTTGCCCCGAAGTCTAGACGGGTCGGTGGGATGAAGCTACCTTCTGCGTTGATTCACTGTTGTTGCCTATTCTCAAACGACCTCCTCTAGCAAAAGTCTGCCTTTGCCTAGTCTCCTCTATGTCTCTCTCCACCAAATTCTCCTGTTCCACTAGATCCTTGTATTCTTGAATCTAGAGTGCAACCAGCTTCTCGGAGATGGAAGGCCTCAAACTTTGTTCAAACTAGTTGGTCCTCTTTGCATCTGTAGCCACAAACTCGGTTGCGCAGTGAGATAACTCATTAAATTTTATTTCATACTCCGTTACTATCATGTTCCTTTGCCTCAAGGCCAAGCAATCTACACGCATTCTAACCTTCACAGACTCAAGAAAATATTTATCTTAGAAAATCTAATCAAATATCTCCCAAGTCATCGTAACCACTACATGCATTCGTTTCACTAAATCCCACCAATGATTCACTTCTCCTTCAAACAAACATGTAGCTAGCCCTATGCAAAGATCAATAGAAATCCCTATGTTATCTAATTTACCCCAAGAAGTTGCATTTTCCATACAGGTTTAAGGGTGAAATTGCATTAATAAAATATTTAAAGGGTTAAAAGTTAAATGATATTTGTACCAATTGGTGGAAAAATAATATTTTGAAAATACACGGTTTAAAAAGTAAAATTGAAAAGCTAAGGGACTAAGGAGCAAAAAGGAAGAATTGAAGGAAGACTGCTAGTGTCTAGACGATCCTACACCATCTGAATGGTGAGGCCCTACATCAACACAAAACCCAAGGAGAAAACAACCGAAATTCCAGTGGAAAAGCACCGTTTGGACGGTGGAAGCTGGTGTCCAGACGGTGGTTAAACCGACTTTGAAGCTTGCTTCCCATTGGTCTGTTTTGCTAGCTCTTGCCTGCTATTGGTCCACTGTGGAAGCTGCCACCCAATAATCTTCTATAAATACCCCATCTCTCCATTTTGAAATTCATTCTTCAACTTTCAGTAAAAACCTTTCATAGCCAAATATCTCTTCTACATTTCTTGAAAACCTCCTCCTACTTGGAAGGTTGAACATCTCTCACTTTTCCTAGCCTTGCCTTGGAAAAGGAAGTATTGTGGTGTTTCAATACAACCTCGGGGAAGAGTTAGGAGCTTTTCTTTATGTTTTATTATTTTGTATTGTAATTCCAATCTTGCTTGAAGTAATGAAGATCACCCACTTTTCTAAGTTGTTTATGACTATAAAGAGTGAGTAGTTTTTCAGTATCTCTTTAATGAGGAGTGAAGGACTTGTGTAATATTCTTGAGTTATGATATGTTGCATTGTTAGTCTATGTGTTATTGTTATATACCTCCCTTAATTGGTGGATGGTACTTTCCTTTAATGTTTTGTACTTTGTATTCCTAATTTATAACTTGGGTTACGTCATGATTCAGACAAGTACCGATCTAGATTTTATTGTTATTTCCATTCCATCATTTTCACATTATGTATTTTATGTATGATTTAATGATTTACTAAGCTAGATTTTATGTATGAGTCAAGAGATTGGTTATAGATGGGTTAAGTCTCGCCATATGCAATGCTTTTTATTCAACGCATAATTTTGAGTTTTTTTTTATTAAATCATAAACCTTTCAATCAATTATTAAAGTGAACTTTTGAATGGTTGTCACACCTTCAGGTTTGCTAGGGTAATTGATTATGGTATGGTGCATATACCTTCTAGTAAACCTAAGGATAAATTTTATATTAAATACCTTCCAATTAACTCAACATTCATATGGGAGTTAATTGTAGTATGGTACCAGTATCATAAACTCAAGCAATGACATGCATGTCCCGGTCCCCGAACTAAAGAATGTCATTTTTAAATTGTTGCAACTTTGTTTTGTTTAAAGAAATCTATTTTCAAATCACTAAACTCACACCACAATCTACTATTTCATTATCTTTCTCTAGGTTTCAATCACCCTTTTCCATTTAAGTTTCCAACAGTTAACTCGTGTCATCAACCTTGAACTTTACCGAGAAATATTACAACTTGACCACTTATACTTGGATGTGTATGACAAAGATTAAGTCAAGTTTTTGGCGCCTTTGCTAGGGAGTTATGGTAGTTAAAAAAAATGAGAAAGGGAAGTTGCCTAGATTGTTTTATATGTATATATTGTTTCATTTATCTTGTTATCATTTTTCTCTATGTCTGTCAAGTTAGTAGGGTCCGTAAATCAGTCTAATTCATCATCATCTTCTTCGTCATCATTGTCACAAACATCTCCAGACACTTTTGATTTAAGCATGACTAATAATAATCAAGGAACTCAAGAGATGGTTCAGAATTCGAAGCCATTGAGAGAATATTTGTATCCTACGCGCACTAGTATCCCCTCGTGTTTTGTTTTCATACAAATGCTCTAAATTTTAACATCAAACTAGGGGCAATATAGCTTTTACCATAGTTTCATGGTCTTGAATCTGAAAATTCCTATTTGCATATGAAATATTTTGAGGAAGTATATGGTGCACTGCAATATAATTCTAAATCGGCCCGGTTGAAATTCTTCCTTTTTCTTTGAAGGATAAAACTAAACAACAACTAAATTTCTTGAAAGCTCAATTCACTCCAAGTTGTCAAGTCTTACAAACTAAAATTTTCAAGAATGTTTTCCCTATACACAAACCAATATATTGAGATGTCAAATCATGAATTTTTCTGTGAAAGAGGGAGAAACTTTTCACCAGTGTTGGGAGAGATTTAAGGATCTTCTCCAAACTTGTCCACATCATATATTTGAGACTTAGACCCTGGTTGGTTTTATTTATGATGTCCTTCCCTCTGTATTGCGTCAGTTTTTAGAAATGATGGCCTAGAGAGAGTTTATGGGAAAGAATTCTGATGAGGCATTCAAGTTTTTTGACACCATTTTTTAGAGTTCCCAAATGTGGGACTTGGCCTCGCCAAATATTGTTGAAACCAGATCATCCACACATTCCAGGGAGGAGAATATTTGTTGAAAAAAGATGGCGACCTAAGGCCCATAATGGATACTTTGTCTCAAAAGCTAGATGCTCTAGAGATGAAAAAGGTCAATGAAGCTTTTGTTGTGTCTCCTACTGACTAATTGTATGGAAATTGTGCTTTATTAGGACATCCCACGAGGAAATGTCCTACCATCCCAGCATTTAAGGAATTCTTGATAAATGTATCCTCATATATGTCTATCGTCCAATATGTATGGTCCATCTCCAGTCTAAAAGACCGAGTTTAGGCGAATACTTGTTTTCCTTAGTCCTCTACCATCCCTACGTATATCATGATTTGAAGATTCTGGCTCAGTTAGTATTTCGTGTGCATGTTTGTACTTTGAAGCAAAATGATTCACTAACAACAAAACAACTTTGTATAGTGTGGAGGACATCTCGACGCATGTTATTATTCCGCACATAGTGAATATTCAATGCAGTGACTGGGTCATATATGTGCAACTAACAGTAGATGAGTGCGCAACCTTTCGAGGGGAACAATGACCCAGTACAGTGACAAAATTCCCCATGAATAGTAAATGATGCTGGCCCTCTTGAGTTAAGTAATCTGTCGTCAAGCTTAGCACCCAAGCTCGTGAAATGCATTGGCTCCATTATACTCCCTAATATACTGGCGAAATAATTTTGATTGACCATCATGGCCATCATATAATGCACAAATAGGAGGTGGGGTGAAAGGAGTTTTGACAACCATTTTGCCTTGTAGACAACATGTTCCAAATCTTGGATTGGAAAATCCCGTGTGAGTTAATCTCTCATCCCGAAAATGTAAGTCCGAACAATAAGGACATTGAATATTTATCTACCCAAGAAAATGACGATCATTATTGACAGGGACAATAACATTTGATTCGTCATCAGTAACCATACTGTCAACATCGCTAAAGGGTTCTGGTGGGGATATACAATAAAATTTTTATGCACACAAATATGAGATGAAGTAAGAAAATATTAGGCCCCTAATGAACTACGTAGAATATACATACCCTGTTGGATCTGTCGCAACAAAAGACAACATGATGAGGGCATTGTCATTAGTTTGATGAGGATGTGGTGTAACACCGGCAACAACTTTATAGTGAGCATAGTCTGTCTGTAAATTCTGAGGCGAGGGTAAAGGTTGCACAGGGACAAGTGATAATGGATCAAGGTCAGTTGGAATGACAACTGGGTTGGACGCAATTGTAGGTATTAGATAATGTTCCAAATTATGTGTCCGCGCCCCTTTTTTTGAGGAAGGTGTGATATAGTGGCTCGGTGCAATGGAGTTAGGTCTTGTGAATCATGACATAAGGGTTGGGGGAGTTTAAATCACTGATCTTTTCCTATGCAACTATCTAATAGGGGTAGGACAATAAGTTACATCCTTATTTTTCTTAAGACCAATAGAAATACTTATCAATTCGAAGACATTAATCAGAAAACTTACCAAAGAGGCAAACATATTTTCTTTTCCATTTTTCAGGCAATTAGTGGGTGTGCAACATACTTTCGACATTGAAGGTGCAGTATGATTGCAGAGAGTTAGTGTTTCCCACCCAAATACACATTCATTCTAAAGATAGTTAGTTTTTTGTATTTTAATCCGGATACAAACGATGGGAACATTAAATATACCTCGACATTGCACAACTGATTAGGCGAATGTTCAACTAGTATTGTACTAAGAGATGGTTGGGATTGCGGCGGGATTGTATTGTATTATACATTAACCATGTTAGCAAGTGGAGCATGGTTGGGGAGTTAGGAGAGGGACTGGTGTCGCCTCCCCGAATTAGTTGTTTTGGGCACACAAGTTGGTGTCATTCTTAGAAAATATCTGGGTAGAGATGGAGTGTAATTCCTAGAATGTTCTCTTTTCCGATGTGCGCACTACGCCAACTCGCATGGCGAGCACGTACTACTATCATTGCAATTTTGTTAAACTTTGGCATGTTGGGCCTCAATTTTAGGGGAATCAAAATTTGATGCGAGAGCCTAAGCTAGGAAATGACGTGTGAAATAAGTTAAACAATTATTCAATTATTGGCAAATTAATATAATTTCAAATCCCTAATAGAAATTGCATTAATCTACCGCAAGTAAACACAATGTAGAAATTTATGAAGGAAACAAAAATTTAAGAAAATTAACTAAGAAAATAATCAAATTAACTAAATCTATAATACGTAAGAATGGCTAAGGAAACCAATACATAATTTGGACAATATTTTAGCATGTCCAAAATCATAACTTTTTAAAATAAAATTCGGCTAAATAAATCTCGCTCTCATATCACACCAAATCTAGATTCGACATTGAATTAATTAAGTAACTTACTGGATTTTTTAAGTAGTCAAAACACAACAACGCAATAATTCTCCTAGATGATGGTATGGAGTCGTGTGTGCGTGAGAGAGAGATAAATGTAAGAGTTAGAGTGAGGGGTAAGGAACTCAAATGTGTTCAAATTAATTTGATTGTATGCAAAAATATCACCGACAATGTAGTGTATATCACTCTAACCGAAATACCAACACATTCACTCTAAGAAAAATGGTCGAATCAATCTCAAATTACCACATGTTATTGATATTTCTTGTGATAACAAACCCAACAGGATATTGCTTGTGTTATCGATATTTCACCAATAGCACTTGCATAACTGCAAATGGTAATCTCTGTGAAACCCATTTTGTGCCAATGGAAATACAAACAAACGTGTAAAATTGTGTGTTAATGGCTAAAAATTTGCAAGACTCGTTAATGAATAATGAAAAAATTAATCATATAAATATACAAATCACAATATAAATCAATGTGAATTAGATTGGTGAATTCAATTTATTCTATAATAACGTGTTAGGATATCAATTATGTGATTTATTGCTTGTTGGAAACCTTTTTCTAATTAGCAAAATTTGTATTTTTTTGACAATACTAGTAGCATAACCTTATCCATACGCAATTTATAGAATGCATTTTCAGACAAAACATTGACAGATATGTCGTTGATCTCACTTAGATCAACTTGTACGAGCAACCTTAATAAATTGAATTGTAGGCGCAATGGAATTTATAAAGTGTAGGCACAATGCAATTAATCTTACTGCTTTGCGAAGGTTCGGATCAGGGGCGGAGCTAGGAAAACATTTTAGAGTGGGTACACTAGCATGTTTTAATTTTTTTTTTTAAATAGACCGTAAAAGTTCATAAATTTATTTTTTTTGAAGTTATATTTAATAATTTTTAAACATAGAAAATTAAAAATCGATATACCTAACATGAACAAAAAAATAATAATTAAAACTTCTTATCGCAAATGCGACTAATTATTATCAGTTACAATTAACCCTAATATATTTTTATTATTTGAAAGAGTTACAAATTAATTTTTTTAACAATATTTCTTTTATATATAAAATCGCGGTAACAATCTTCGATTTATGATCTTATAATTTACTATATAGCGACATATATTTTTATAATGAAATAACTATACAATTTTAAAAAAAATTATAAAATAACATTAATATTTTAAAACATATTTGGACATATCTAAAACATGTCTAAAAGTTAACAATAATATTAGTTTGAGATTTAATTGATAGAGACTCAATGGTTTGTGATCATTGGATAGATAGTAGAGTTTATTAAATATTAAAACTCACTATTATACTTAATATCACAATGTACTAGATTTTTAAATTAAGTTTCAATAACATTGTTTAAAAAATTAACAATCATTTAAGTAGGGATCTATTCAAATCGATATAACCAAAACACAATATTAGGGGTAAGCACAAATAAATATGTCTAAATATTAGGGGTGAGTTTTACTCTCTGTTTCTTCTGGTTGGGTAGGCAGGAGTGACTAAGACAGACAGGAAAAAAAAAAAAGATACTAGATAAGATATGTTTTAGTCAAGTGGGCTAAAAGATTTGTTTTTTAAATGGTTGGTGGGCCAAAAGTTTTATTTTTAATGTTGGGCCAAAAATTTTATT
This sequence comes from Ilex paraguariensis, assembly GCA_963454935.2. Taxonomy (NCBI): domain Eukaryota; kingdom Viridiplantae; phylum Streptophyta; class Magnoliopsida; order Aquifoliales; family Aquifoliaceae; genus Ilex; species Ilex paraguariensis. The sequence continues at coordinate 206,774 of CAUOFW020000203.1, read as the reverse complement.
TGTTAATAGATTTTGGTAGATTATGATAGGTCAAAGATTTGATTTTTTTAATAAGTTTGGGTAGATAATAGTGGACTCAAATTTTTTTATATTAAATGGGCTTAATTTTTTAATTCTTTTGGGTAAATAATGTGGGCCTAATATTTTTATCTTGAGTTTTGGGTGGGCACAAATAATTTTATATAAATATACAATATATAAACCTAACTAATATTTTTTTTTTAGGGGGGGCATTTGTCCACCTTGGCCCGTGCCTTCCTCCGCCCCTAGTTCGGATCCATCTATAAAAAATAATGATTCGAGACATAAAAACGACAGAGTTATAGTTTCGACAATACCAGTAACAGAAGCAAGAAATAAAAAAAAAATACTCACATAACTGAATATGGTGAGCTCAGAAAAATCAGAACTATGCCTATAAAATTAGTTAATAAAACAAAGCAATTAACTATAAAATTTTTTACCAAATTTAAAAAGTAATGAATGCAACAAAAATTTGTGAATCCATTCAATTGAAAGGTGAACTAATCAAACTAAGCAATGGTGCAATAATATTACCTTTAGTCAAAACAAGTTGCACTTTATTTTTTTCCTTTAGACTTTGGGGACGACACACGCACAAAAAAAATGCGTGAAATGAGTGTTTAGTTCTTTTTTCTTTTGCATTCCCTTGGAAAAATTCACACAACCTCCAGTACAATTGAATAATTATTTGCTGTTGTTTTCCTTTTCCTGGGTATAAAAAAAATTGGAAACATGAAACTCAACCAGTAATAGAGGAAAAGAAAAAATTTGCGCATTAAGTGATTAAGAGAAAGAAATCATGAAAGAACCCCCATTTGAATGACAAATTTCATTGAACACCAAGGTGGATATACTGTTCAGTGACAGGGCAAGGAATAAGATTATGCAAATGGTTAGTAAACATCATTGCTTATCATGTTTTCTGTTTTAAACGGGTGATTAATCTCATTTCTTATATTTCCACCTAATATGCCACTTATTTGAGAAGTAGATGTGGTAAGTTGGACATTCATTTTTATATTGCAAACGATTGGTTGTATATGTCTTAATTAATTTTGGTGCATCGGCCCTTTTCCACTTCTCATGGTGCTAGGTTATGGAAATGTGTTTGGGGCTATGGATGTATATTAGGTACTCATATACTACGCTCTACACTTCTGTTTCCAAGTGTTAAATTACTATCATACATCCACTTTTCTTCTATTAGAAAAATATGATATGTAATTTTTTTTTTTTTGGTTTACTTCATTATTGTCACACTCAATGGCTTCAAATGTATCAAATTAATATCCTACCACTTCAAGTATATTATGGGTAACAATACCATTGCCATCCACCAAACACTCAAACTCAACTAATAGAAATGAAGAAAGTTGTAAAAAGATGATTCTAGGGGAAAAATTTTTACCGTACAACTTAAGAGTTTTTGATACAGACAAACTATAATACAATTCCTTAAAAGGAGAAGTGTCATAGCCGTCATACATTCACACACACCCCTAAGGCTATCTGATGTGGGATAGCCCCTACCCATCGATCCACCCAGGCCCAGAGTCCTCCCCGTACTTTGAAACAGGCCTAAAGTGGGATGCAGCAGAGCCCACAGAGGATCACCCTGGTAAGCACACATGGTTATTTTTGAGACAGACAAACTACAACACAACTCCTTAAAAGTAGAAGTGTCATAGCTATCATATATACACACACACCCCTAAGACTATCCGATGTGGGATATCCCTGTACAACTTAAGAATTTATTGTGTGTTTTTTTTAAGCAAGTTGTGTTGGGTGTTTTTTTTTTTCAATTGGAAGTGGAACGGTGTCATATCGACTAATCTAACCACCAAGGAAGGTGGTCTAGTGAGATACCAACTTTAATTCGCATCTTAAAGTTGAGAGTTTTAGTCTTAAAATTCTAATTGGAACTTAATAGTTAGTTGTTATACTAGTTTAACTATATCTAATCCCAAGAGGTGCTACAAACACAATTATAGGCCTTATGATCTAACTGGTTAGGACCTATTGGACTGATCGGTAGGCAATCTTCTTTACCTCTGTTCCTTTTTTTTCACGGGAAAAAGCCAAAAAAAAGAAAAAATATAATACTGAGCTGTTGAAAGCGAACAGCAGACGAGGTCCAGCCCTCACTCTCTCATCCCGACCCCGTTCCCCAAGCACTCCCCATGCCAAGCACAGGCTACTTAAGTCCGTGGAGTTTGGAACGCGAAAATTAATGCAACTTCTCATTCAATGTGTCGTGTATATCACAAAACTACCAATCAGCAAGTCCCTGGTATTGCAAAACCACTCTCTCTTTCATTAATCATATGGGCAACTTTCAGTTTTCTTTTTCAGCGACTGTGCACTCACATTTTTCACTTGCTGTTGCGGGTTTTCCCTTTTAAATGTCGTGCTGCTTCCACTATTGAAGCACAGATTGAGCTTATCTACTTCTTCTTCATTGCTCAATGATTGAATTCACTCCGATATTGCCCAACTTTTATCCAGCTCTTGCGATTCTATGTTACTGGTTGTTGTGATTTATTTGAGGGTAGTTATTCAAATTGAAGTCTTTAAGTAAGTTTCAGTGGGTTTTATGCTTATAAGGAAAATCGTCCTGGTTATTCATAGGTTGATGAATTCAATTGAGGCTTTTGAGATGACAAGTCAACTTGGATATTTTGTAGAAGGCAAGTAGCTTTCTTGCTTAGTGTTTTTCTGGGTTCAGATGTAACCTTTTGAGGGAGTGATTCCGTCATATATGAGTTTAATGGAGTCTTGGAGCTTTGTTTCTGGGGGTACGGGGTTTGCATCTGAGGAATCTGTATCTGCTGATGGTATTCCAAGAGATAAAAATGAGTTGATAGGTTGGGAATTGAAAAACCCAAGTTGCTTTGGAAGTAATATGGTAATCTCAAGTCAAGAGCCTATTAAGAATCAGGGATTTGTTGAATTGGGTTTTCCAGAGATGATGAAAAAATCTTTGCCCAATGGCTCAATCTTTGGGGGAAGAATGCTGACTTCAGTTACAGCTATGACAAATGCATTTTCTGGGGAAGAAGATTCAAGTTCTAAGCTATCAAGCTCAGTTGTGGAGTCTAATGGTGAGGACTCATCATTCATCGATTTGAAGCTAGGGAGGTTGGCTGATCATAGTGAGGCCCAAAATTTCAACTCCTGTAAGGCAACCCCCAATTTGTCTTCAGCTGAGTCATCTATACCAGCAAAGAGAGTGCGGTCAGGGGGTTTGAGTTCTTCAACCCACTTTTGCCAAGTTTATGGGTGTAGGAAAGATCTTAGCTCCTCTAAAGATTATCATAAGAGGCATAAAGTTTGTGAAGTTCACTCAAAGACTGCCAAAGTCATTGTGAATGGCATTGAACAAAGGTTTTGTCAGCAATGTAGCAGGTTCGTTTTTGATCCTTTAGTCATCCACCTTTTTACACTGTATTTCTGAAACGAGTACATGGGAAAATATATGAAGAAATTGGAGATGTTTTGAACAGGCAACTCCACATAACTTTTCCAATTTTAAATTTCGTTTACATGATAAATAGCATTTATCTGTCATTCCACAATAAATGTCAATCAGATGTAAGCCAGCACATTTTTATTGAAAATCATGAAAGTTAACCTTGTCAATCCAAGCCTGGAACAGTAAGAAGTAACGTGATTTTTGTTCCTAATATGACATATGTGTACAATATTCTTTCCGTACAGATTTCACTTGCTGGTTGAATTTGATGATGGTAAGCGCAGCTGCCGTAAACGTCTTGCAGGCCACAATGAACGTCGAAGGAAACCCCACGGGGGTATTCACTATGGCAGAACTGCGAAGCTGTTTCAGCCCTATAGTGGTAATGAATAAACCTCTTTTATTTGGCACACTTCCTTCTTTATTGGATTAAACTGTTTAGTTTATGACTAAATTTTGCATATCTGACAGCCTTGCCATTTATGATTATGTATTAATGTGACAGCGTTATTTTCATTGCCAAACTAGGCATCTGAATGCAGTTACTACCTCAATAAAAGTAATGGAGTCAATCAACTAACATTCCAAAATTGGATAAACAGGGACCTTGTTTTCCTAAGGTTTGAGTGTTTTACTAGATGTCAGAGACTTGTATTGGAGATATAATTGAGGAATAGAAATAAAATCTTTGTATGCTTTTATATCTTGGGGAAAATCGTTTTGACCTCTAAAGTCTATTAGTCAATGGGATCAGGGTGGAATAAGCAGATCTAGTGTCTTGGTTCTTCCAATTTATTCTTGAACATCTATTTTGTATTTTGGAAAATAACTACTGGACTTCATTAAGTACTTTATTTACTTGTGCATGAACTGGAACGATCCTCCTTCAATAAAATACACCTATGTTTTAGTAGTTTGCTTTGCCAACATGAAGGAGAAGCTAAGTCTCCAAATGGGCAATTGAACCCGAATAGAATTTTCCGTTTCTATTTTGCAGTAGTAGGAGGATGATGGTTTCTTTTGCAATCTGCATCTTTGGTGCTCTTACCATTCAATTCATGTGGTCAAACAAACAAGCACTGAATTATTGTGTCATGTTGAAAAATTACAACAGATAATGTTTCAAAGGCTATAGCGTCACATTGCAGGGAAAAAGTATTGTATGTGGCTTCGAAAACAAGGTGATATATACACACACATGGATGTTCCACATAGTCTCACAGATGCATCCTGCTTCTTATAGGATGAACCTTCTTAGTAATGATTGGCATGTCATGCTCCTGTCAACCCATGCCCACCTATATACATGTGTCTGACAGAAATCTGGTATGAGTTTAGGCAATTAGAGAAAGTCTTATCACAAGTGTAAAATATGTGTTGCACCATGTCTTGTGATAAGACTTTCCCAAATATATATTGCACCATGCCCACCTATATACATATATGCCCACCTATATACATGTGTCTGACAGAATTTTTTTCCCAAATATGCTGCGAGTTTTGGGCATCCAAAAGAACACTCTATGGTAGCATTATTAATTCATCAAATATGTCCTATTGCGGCTGCTGGAAACTGTAATTTACTGTTGTCTTTGAACATTGTTCAGATTCTGCTGGGATCAGATTCCAGGGGACAGCATTTACAACATCATCATTCAATAGCCGAGGTTTACTTCCCAGCAGCCTCCTGCATCCACAGAAATATGAGATGAATGATTGGCGCAGGCATATAAAAGTTGAAAATGTGGCTGATTATAGTCCATCAGCGATTCCTGTCACAAATGAACACATGCAATCAATGTCGCTTTTCCATTCTTCTGCTTTTGACAAACAATGTCTCCCCTTTCATGACAATGGAATTACTACTACAACAGGAAGCAAATTTAGTGAGAACAGTGATGGGGGCTCAAACCTTATCTCTCGTTCTTTGGTTCAGAACGGCTCAATAGGAAGTGAGGGGTTTTCTTTTTTCAACTCAGCAGCAACTGTTCACGGGCAATCAGAGATTTCAGACTCTGGTCGTGCTCTCTCTCTTCTGTCATTTCAAACTCACAATTCTTCGAGTCATTCATCAGGAATTCCCATGGTTCATTCCCTGATCATCCCAGGTGGCCATGCTCATTATAGACAAACAGCAGTCTCTGAGAAGTTCCTGGGAGTGAGCGTGCAGACGTCAGGAATGGGAGAGACAAGTAAAATTCATTCATCTGGGATAAGTTCTGTTGAGGAGTCTCAGTTAGATCCCATACTCATCTCTGATGGTACTAATGCTGTCAACTTTGGAATGGATGAGATTTTCCAAAGGTCGGAATACATAAATGGCAAGGATCATCTTTCTTGCAATGATGAGCCCACTATTGATTTGCTCCAACTGTCATCGCAGCTTCAGCGAGTAGAGCATCAAAAGCAGTTGATGCAGATGAAGCACAAAAATGATGCTTTCTCGAGCCTCAGGATCACTTAGGTCATCCGGAACAAGGTACGTCAATATTTTTACTCGTGACAAAAATTCACATTAGAACTCTTCACTTAAGGAAAAATGAAATACCAGTGCTTTGCTATTGACAATTGTGGTGTTATACGCTATCACTGGATGGCAATACAGGGTTATTTTGTGGCTATAGTATTCAGCTACTGATGTAGAACCCTTTTTTTTCTTCATCTTCCTTTTCCCCCCTAATTGATCAGATGAACAAATTTAAATCCTAAGCTTAGATAATTCTTTGTTTTAAGTAAACTATTTCGTCAGGCAGGATATGGGCAAGACTTGGAATCATCACAAATATGGAATATTTTCTCAGCAAAGATATAGTTGGTCAGTTTTCCATTAAGAACCTACTGATGCTATTGGCATTTAAACTGCCTACCCCCACCCCAACCTCCACCCCTACACTTTGAGTTTGGGTGATCCATTTGGAAAGACACGGATATGGTTCTGAATTGGACAAGACATGCAAGGATTATGCTATAGATTTGTTCCCCCCAGACACATATGGTTGGTTACTTGCCCATAGAACTTTATGAAAAGGAACAGATCCTAGTTTATTAAATGCCTGTGTAGGTACCTTCTCAAAACACTTGAGTCATACCTGGATTTATTTTTGTTTGACAGGCTATGCTCTATAAACAATAGCTTTGAAATCCACTCTCTCTATTTCCAAAACTTTGTGGATAAGGCATATTTGATCATGGTTCGAGGCAATGGTATCGGTCATCGATTCGAAGGGCACCGGTTACAGCATTGTGCAACAGTATCGGACGATAGACACAAAATGATGGATAGAAGAAGTTGTCCATGGAGAGGGATTCAGTATATATTGCGGAATCACAAAATGGAATCATGCAATATGGTGCAAGTCGATGATGATGACTCTTACTATTTGGCCAAATCACCTGAGACGTCTCTAAGTCGATCATGAGTTGACTAAGACTCATGATTTACACTGAATGTAAAACGGTATCGTAACGGAAAGTACTGAGTCGGATACAACTCATGATTCCAGTGAGACTCACGATTTACCGAATCGGATACGACCTGACCGAGTCGTATTGCATCTCAACCAATTTCTTTGAACTATGTATGTGATGCTTGTACCTTGAGGTACTTTCTTAATATGCTTTTCTATTATGTGGACGTGTCAAAGGAATCACATCTTTATTTAGGATATGTTATGTTCTAATGATGATAAATTATGCACGAGCTGAGCACATGGGCTCAAGCTCAGCACATGATGCTTGATGGGTGAGCTCTAGACTCAGCAAGGACCTTAGATTCTTAATCACCAACACTCCAGCTCGGCAGTTCCTCAACTTGGTTCATCTTAACTAATTCAAACTAATTGAGATACCACGTTAGAATGTGTCTGCTTCTGTTTTACTTTTAGTGCCGCTCTATTCAAATAACAGTTGAAGATCTTTCAACGGTACAATCTTCTGACTTATATAAGGGCCAAGCTATGGATCATCTGGGTAAGTAATCTATTCTCAGCTAAATATAGTATTTTTTCATCATTTTTGCTTGACTTTACCATTGGAGGGTCGACTGTCGAAGTCCCTCTGGCCTTCGACATCTTTTGTAGGAAAACTCCTGCTAGTTGCCAAGTAATAACTCTAGCCATCCATCTCGGTGAACAGATTCTAGGATCAGTAGTTGGCATCGTCTGTGGGAATGACAATTGCGTTTACAATATCACAAACCCTCAGGTCTCATGGCTATCACTCGATCGAAGGAACCAGAGTCGCATCAGATTCATCCTCATGAGCATACAAGCTCCCATATGGTGGGACGAAGCACCATAAAATAAAGAATTGATGAAACGAAAAGTTATAAAAAAGTGGTGGAGGAGTTAAAGCATCAAAACTAGCAAATCCTTCAACTCTTGAAAAGAGATCAGTCCCACATTAGGGAGCATAAAGGAGAAAACCAGAATGAAGAGTTAAGCTAAAATGAGGTTGTTTGCTCAAAAGTTAATGACTAGTGGGAAAGAAAATTCCAGGAGGTCAACGAGAAGCTCGGAAATGTTATAAATACTATGAAGGCCCGGGTCCTCGAGGTTTTGGAGGCTCTAGTACAGCATAAGAAAGTCACATTTCACCTCGAACGTGTCTAATTTCCCACTCACGGAATGGTTTAAGATGCCGACGATCGAAAGTTTCAACGAAACGAAGGATCCACTTGACCATTTGGAGACCTATAAGTCTCTAATGATGCTTCATAATGTTCCGAACCTGTTTTTGAATTGAAGAAAGACATAACATCTTGTTGCTCGCCATAAGTTTGACATTTTCTCGTCACTTGGTCAGCACAGTATTTAAACAAATAAGGGTTATAAAAGAAAAATTTATTCACTTCCACCAAAAACTTTCTTTTTCTTCTAGACTCTAATGAGGTGGTATTTGTCTTGTAACAAGAAAATTAACAATGTTAGCATACCAAGGATAAGATGTAGTAACAAAAAAAATATTCATTGCGAAAAGTATCGTGAATGGGAGAATGCTCCGGCCTGTCTTGAAACACAAGCCGAGATAAATGATCTGCTACCACATTCTCAACTCCTTTCTTATCTTTAATTATCATATGAAATTTTTGTAGTAGAAGGATCCACCTAATCAATCTCGGTTTCACATCTTACTTAGACAACAAATACTTTAAAGGAGAGTGATCAGTATAGACAACAATAGGTGAACCAATGATATAAGATCTAAATTTATCAAGTGCAAAGACACTAAAAATCTTTATGAATTTCCTATAGAATCTGTCATGACCAAGAAATGAATACACATCTTTTATCGTTTTCGGGGTAGATAGATTGAAAATTAACTCAACTTGTGCCTTGTCGACCTCTATCCCTTTTGTAGAAACAATATGACCAAAACAATTCCTTCAGTTACCATAAAATGATATTTTTCTCAATTGAGTACCATACTCTTCTCTTCAGACTTCATTAATACCTTTTCCAAACTCTCTAAAAAATCTAACAAATAAATCTCCAAACACCAAAAAATCATCCATAAATACCTCCATAATCTTTTTCACCATATCACTAAAAATTTCCACCAAGTACTTTTGGAACGTTCCTAGGGTATTACACAACCCAAATGACATACGTCTATAAGTAAATATTTCGAAGGGACAAGTAAAAGTGATATTCTCCTTATCTTCTAATGTAATTTCAATTTTATTGTAACCTGAATATCCGTTCAAGAAGCAGTAGAATAAATGACCTACCACCCTTTACAAAACTTGATCAATGAAGAGCAATGGGAAGTGATCCTTCGGGTACAGGAATTGAGCTTTCTATAATCAATGTAAACTCTCTACCCAGTTAGCACCCGAGTTGGAATTAGCTCCTTGTTTTCATTGGCAATAATGGTAACCCCCAAATTCTTCGGCACCGCCTGAATAGGACTCACCCACTTATTGTCTGTAATAGGGTAAATAATTCTCACATCAAGCAACTTTAGAATCGTAGCCAGAACTACGTCTTTCATTATGAGATTCAATCTTCTATATGGTTGTCGGGACGATTTAGCATCATTTTCCATATATATTCGATGTGTACAGATAAGGGGATTGATCTCCTTGATGTTTGCTATCGCTAGCCAATATCTCCTTTATGTGCTCGTAAGACATTCAATAACTTTTCTTCTTTCTTTGGATTTTCATTGAATTGGTCACCACCGGAAATGTCTTACCACTCCCCAAGAAAGCATACTTCAAGGTATTTGGTAGTGGCTGCAACTCCAACGTTGGTGGCTGAATAGTAGATGGTACATTACTTTTCTTAATTGTTAGCAATTTCTCAAACTTAGGCAATCACGTGCCTACTTTATGAACAGTTTTACAATTCATTTTCATAGTGGAAAAACGTACTTGAACTTGTAATGAAAATTACAAGACTTACTTGACATTTGTTCAAATCACCTTTCAAATAGAACTGTCATTCTCCAGCAATGACGCCAAAAAAGACTTGACTCTCTTTTGTGAATCATTCCTTCTTTGAATATAACAATGGGCTTTCCAAGCATAGGAAAATTATGTAGTGTAGTAACTTGGACAATTCTAAGGTCGTGTCCTCAAGGAATAAATGGTATTTGATTGGTGATGTGTGTGCAATCAAAAGTAAAAATCTTTTGATTGATGGAATATTGGAGAGATGAATTCTTGTTGTTGGAAACTAGTAAGAAAACAGTCGACTAATCCTCATGAATTAACTCACCATAATCAAACATTGTGACTCACCATTTTAACTCATCCAAGGTGGTATTCAAACGCGCTCGAATAGATAATATTCAACAAAAATCAAGTTGCATATTATTGTAATTTTTAAGATAAAAAATAGAAACTAGAAAGTCTAGAATAATAAGCACTTAGATTATGTAAATGATTTCTAAGCATTACTCGTGTCAAATGAACCGTCGACGGGAAATCTAAGTAGTTACTTAACAACTAATATTCAAAATTAGTTTTTTCTCTCTACCAAACATTTTATCCGTTAGAAACCATTAAAGAGTCACTAAGCTTGATTATGGATGAGAATCATCCATTGGATTGCGTCAAAACTTCGCCAGAAACAAAACTCATAATTCTGAAATCAGCAATAAACAACATAGCAAACATATGTAAAAGAACAACTAGTTTAAAGGAAATGCTTACTCTATGATTGCTTCTTAATCGCTAAGTTCAAATGCAAAGATAACATAACTTTGGAATGGATACAAGTTTTCTTCTCCGACACCCGACAAAGCTTTAAAAATGGATGTTTACAAACTCAACGTCTAAACTAAGCAAAAAAACTATGAAAAACTCTTCCAAAAGTGCTCTCTCTCTCCCTCTCATACAAAGATTCACAAGTATATATAGCATAATTCTTCTTCATTCATTGGCCAGAAGTGCGGTGCGGGTGGTGGGTGAAATACCGAAGAATTTTTGTCCGCCATTGTCAACCAATGAAAAGTCTTCTTGAACTTTAGGAGGTGCCATCCACCAATAAAAAATAAACTCATGGGGATTGATAGCCACCCTATTTGTGTAGGAAGAAGAATAGCCGACTTCCCTTGACAAATGAGAATGAGGGAAAGCTTTTCCTATAGTCAACTTAACTTCAACGGTTTGAAAATTGAGGTTCAACCGGTTGATTGCCCTATTCAATCGATCGAAGAGCTTTGATGACCAGTCGAATGGCTCTCAGCATCTTGTTTTTATCTTTGCACTTGTCTAATTAGCCAGTTGAAAGTGGTTGTTCAACCGATTGAAGTACTCCCAATAGTTTTGCATAATCTTCCAATCTCTAATCAACCGGTTTTGAATGCAATGATAAATCGATTGAAGTGCTCCCAGTATCTTTCATTTTCTAGACTTCCTCTGATCAATCGGTTGAAGTGCTGATGAACTGGTTGAAGTGCTTTTTTCCTCAATCCTTGTTGTAATCTTCCCTAATATATTTCCACTTTTTCCTTCAGATTTTCCATAGCATCCCCATCAAATCTCACCACCTCTCTCACTCCTACAATCCCAAGCATGACCTTAATCAATAGTCAAACCAAATTTGGAGAGAAGTCATCAATTAATCACACAAAATGAATCGTTTAAATTATGAAATGTGCAATATTAAGTGCTAAACACTGTCATGGTCAGAGCTTGTATCTGTTCAAACTGAGAAAATCCACCTTTATTGCATCTAATTCTTGAGGTTTTTTAGTATAGTGTCGTTGTTCGATCAAATGCCCAAAAGAATAGCTCCCCAAGGGAATACAAACTGTGGTTTTGGTATTTACTTGGTTGAGTGATGACCCAGAGTCAATTTGACCAAGGTGATTTGGAATGAAAGTCATGATGTGACGCCTCTAAAATCGGAGGTTCTTTATCAACTCATTGATCAGCTATCAACCCACGGAAATACCCGTGAATGCCGTATAACCCGACATCACGGCACATCATCCCTTTTATCGGGATCACAATACACAGTTTGAGCAGAGTCTCCCCAGTATCACGCTCACCAACCTATATACTATTCAATCACATAACTCATCCGAAGTTTAATATATCACAATTTATACTCCATTATTGCCCATTTACATCATTTGAATAAAATGATACAAAACCCGAAAGCAGGGCAAAACAATCTTAAAAATTGAGATTTTTAGAAAACTTACTGGTAGGTTTGTCACCGTTCTATCGGTAGGTTTTGCCTACTGAAAAAGTTCTACCACAAAACTTGATGTTCTACCTGTAGGTTTTGTCTACTGGAAAAGTTTTACCAGTAGAAGTACTCAACGTTTTACCAGTAGGTTTTACCAATTTTCGTACGATTTCTTCCTTTTTCAATTTCAATCCATTACAAACTTATACAACCTTATACCAAACTCATATAACATCAAGCTAAAGCAAGATACAATTCATATGAGTTCACATTATAATTCTTTCCAATATTACACGTCTAAAACTAAATTACATAAAAGTTTTACAAAATATGGTTTAAAAGCCACAAGCCGACTTTTTTTCTTCATTGAGGGCTCGAATGAGAGCTTTCCACCAATGTAAACCCTGCACCTGAAAAGTTTTTCCATAAAGGGTGAGTCACGCTAAATAGGGTATCTCTTAACGAGGCTACCCCCCAAACGTAGATGTATATGAAATGTTCACATGCATAATTCAACAAACCACAAAGCATTTCAATCAAGAACATGTATCTCCATGATAGGAATTACTATGTCATGCCATGAAATGAGATAAGACTCATTCATACACATCAACCTGAGCTCTTACCAGCTCCTTCAACACATACATATGCCATGCGGGCAATTTTAGGGCATTCCAAACCCCCTCCATTGATGTTACACATCTAGTGACTATTAAATTCTCGGGTCTTTCTTGGAGTGGGTATTCATGGATTTCCACCAACGGTCACCCAACCGACACGGCATTTATGGACTTCCACCAACGGCCTGCATACACTGACACACTTTATGGACTCAATACCAACGGAGTGCGTATCTGAAGTAACCGGGTCTTGCACCGGAGGGATAGTCTAGCCCATTCTTATTAACCTCGACCCAATTTCAATGCAAACTGTGTGAATCAGTCGGATCTTCTATCCAACTTTTCCGAGCCCACTCATCATCCACCAAGGATGATGTTTGATGACAACCATGCACACACACCCACACTCATGTCCAATGTCCATAAATGTGATGCCTCCGTGCATATGCAATGTAATATACTATTGCAATATCAATATTATGTCCCATATGTAATGAATGTCATGAATTATTTCAACCAAATTTCAACACATTTCATGGTCAATTATATCTAAAATATATAATTTTCATAAATCATCACAATACCAATACATCATAAGCATATATCAACATTATCGTCTAACAACAATTTTCTAAGTATGTTATCACATAATCAATGCAATTAACACACTTAATTTCATATATGTATTTAATCAAACAACTTCAAGGCACTAAATCATGTAATCACATAGAATGCTTAATTTCATCACATAACTTAAGAAATCACATTAAGTAATTTCTATATACCCAATTTAAGATAAAATTTATTTTATTCATTTCATCAAATTAACAACCATAGGTAAGTGTCATACATCTCTAACAATCTATTCATTCCATATCACAAACTTAGGTTAGAAATAAATCTAGTTAGGATGAAAACACTACCTATTGAAGTGTAAAACAACCGTAGGAAGTTTTAAGAACCCGGAACAAGCTCTAATCCAAGCCTTTCCCAAAATTTCGTTTTTGAAATTTTGGGAAAATCCGTCCTTTTTGGTATGGTCCTTTTTTGTTCTTGGTTTGTGTTGATTCGAATGACGAGAAGGCGTAGATTGTAGAGAGAAATTTGAAAATCTCTCTTTTTCCCTCTCCAACGTGAAGACCCAGCTGAAAATGGGGAGAAAGTTTGATTTTCTCCCCTATTTATATCCTTTAAATGCTTGGTACACATCGCGCTACACGTTTCTCATTCCCGGGTCCGATTTCGTCCCGAAATAATTAAATTTTGTCCTAGTTCAGCTTCAAGTTTAAAATATTTTTATTTGAACTTCCTCTATATTATTTTTCACTTTTTTAAATTTAAGTCCTGGGTTCGTTTTTGAGATCACCCGACACTCGGTCGTCTCATAAAATGCAAAAAATTTGACTGTCTCAAAATTTGATGAAAATTAACTGGGTAACTAGATTTCGCGAGATAAATCCAACGGTGAGATCCGTTTTGTCATCCGAGCTCTAGAAAATTTGGGTTTTCAACCTGTACCGAAGTGTCAAATTATCGTTTTGCCCTTTTTAAATAAAAATTTAAATTTACCCGGGTTTTACACATGTGATTCATAGAACTGTGGTTTCAGTCACCTCCATGTTGCCTGAGTTGGAAAAAATGATTTTAGTTGGAGTGAGGTTGATGAGCAATAATAAGTTGGCAGGTCTAATGGTAGTAGTTTCATTAGAGGTCGTGAGCTGTGACCCTAGTTGGGCCAAAGCTTGGAGCTTCGTGCTTTAATTAGTGGCCTAATTTTTTGTAATTTGACAACATAGTGGCAGTGTAGGAGCTACAACAAAGCAACCCTGACACCACCTCATTGTTGACACCACCACTGCTAAAAAATGGGGAAGAAGAAGTGGGACTTCAAGACTATGAACTTTATTGCTCACATATCACTCTATGGATGCTCGTGCATAATAAGGTTCAGCATTCACAATAAGTGATCTTCATCTATGATAACTGATGAGGTAAATTTGGTAGAGCATGGGCTCGACCTATGTTGCTCAGACAATGCAACTCTCCAACTCTGTAGCTCTCTAGCTCTCCAGAAATCCAGCTCTCCAACTCTGTTGAGCTCCAGCTTTCTAGAGCTCTCTAGCTCACCAGCTCTCCAACTCAATAGCTCGAAAGCTCTCAAGCCCTACAACAAAGTAGCCCTCCAGCTCTCTAGCTCGCCAACTCAACATCGTAGTAGCTCCATAGCTCTCCAACTTAGCAACTCGGCAACTCTTCAACTTAGTCGCTCACCAGCTCTATAGCTCCCCGCTCTCCAGTTTAGTAGCTTGGCATCACTACTTAGAAGCTCCCAATACTTATCGAAGCCTTGCCTCCATACTGGTTGAATGCTTCAGCATAACAATACAGTGGGTCTCGCAAAGACTCAAGGAGTTGAGATTCTTTTCACCAATCTCAAAAGATTAGCTACAGCTTTCTCTAGATCGTTGTTCTCGATAACACTCAACAAGTGGGATGGCAATGTAGCTCTCATTATAACCATGGCTGCAGTCAAACAACTGAAGCTCATAAGCTCTGTTTGAATGCTAGCATAATTTTTGTCCCCAATTAGCTTTTAGGGTTTTCTCTGTTTTTTACACTATAAATATCGTCGGGCCGCTTTTTTTTAGTTTTATACCTATTTTTCAACCCTAAGAAGCATAGGAGAGCTTGAAAAGAAGGAAAGAGGGGAAACTGGCTAAATCTTAAAGGATCAATGCTTGGTAATCGCACCAAAACACGTTAGGATCAACAATTTGTAGATTAGGTAGAGTTTATTTCCCAAGTCTTATGGATTGAGGTTAGGGTTATTATATATGTACATTTTGATTCCAATTCGTAAATATATGATAGATAAACGAATGTTTTGATTTTCTTTTGATCATATGAATTGTTTCTTGAAAAAATACATGTTTTACATTTGAAATTATGTTTGTGTTGAAAAATCCTAGATCTTGAATATGGTCAACTTGAATATATATTTTTACAATCTGTTGAATGTTTTAATCGAAGTATTCTTCTATTTTGAGAATTGTGGAACTATGAATTGTGGTATACATAAATTTTATGAAAAAGTAATATTATTTCTTGTATGAATGGGTGTGATGAATGTGGGTTGCACTCGACTGTATGTCATAGAGTGTTTAGATGAATTTATTACCTTGAGGGGTCAAAAGGTTTCCTATCACTCGTAATAGAGTTCCTTGGTTTAAAGAATTTGCACTATTTGCTCACGGGGATCGAGGTGGGAGGCTCATATAGTATTCATGGGAAGATTTCGTCAATGATTAGTTGGATGATTATGTGTGTGTATGGGCCATAATATTCTCGACGTGTAGATTCATGTTAGTCTACATGTGTGCACGATTTATACTTGTTATGGTCATTTGTTGTTTTGAGAATTAGTTTCCCTCCTTTATGAACTTTTCTACTTATACATCGAAACTTGAGATCATTATTAAATGTCACTTATTTTACTTTAAAGGCTATATATGTTATTTTGTGAATTGAAACCGATCTGTTTTCTATAATTTGTAAACCTTGCTTAGTTTTGAAAGAGTTTTTGTATTGGGCTTGTTTGCTCAATCTTTTTTTTGACATTTTCAGGTTTTGGTCTAGAGGAGAACACCAATATAGGTGAACATGAGGAATTAGAGTCTGCGGCATATCAAGACGTGGATTCAACTTTCGAGGCTTTGAATTCTTTTTATTTACTTATAATTTCATTGTTTTTTGGTGGATCAATGTTATTTAGTTAGATGGAATACTTGGTTTTACTAAACGTTTGGATGTAATCTTTGATGGTTGAAGTACATTCTCTGGGATTTGCTTTGTTAGAAAATGAATGGTGATGGATTTGGATTTAAATTTTATGCTATTTAGTTATGTTTTCGTTGTTTGATGGTTAATAATTAGCTCATGCCTATTACGTGACAAGTCATGGGTCAACAGTTTGTGTCTATGCTATATGTTACCCGATTTACTCCCTGTTGGTGATGATTTTTGTTGTTGCCATCATTCTTGGTTGTCGTGGTGTGGTCTTTGGTTACTGTTACTGGCTCCCGGTGTGTGATGATCCAATTGTGATTTAATTGATCCTGTTTTGGGTTGTTGATTATTTCCAGAGGCCTCGTTGATCAACTGCCTAGGTGTCAATGGTGTTTGTTGTGGTTGTCATCGCCGAAGTTTAAGCTAGGGTTCTGGCGAAGAAGTTTAGAACTATATTACTATCGAGTCACATCTTTAGGTCATTATAAAAGGGGAACCCGACTTTTCCTTTGTGGATCAAAATATATCTTTAGCTCAATTAAGACCAGCCCGGCCCGAACCACCCACTTTGGGATCCAGACTAGCCTAATATCAGCCCAGCCCAATTAAAGGATCTATCTCTGTTCTCAACCCATAGTTCGAGTAAGTACAACTCAATCGGCCTAGACAAACCGGTTCATTTGGGTTGGTTTGACCTAGTCTGGTTATCTCCCGGTTCAGTACAGTTCTACTTATTTCCAATCCGTTTTCTTCGGTTCAGGTGGTTTTCTTATCGATACCTTTTATTTTTTCAATTTAAGATATCCCAGGAGGCTTTCAGTGCACTATTATATTGGTTCATCTATGTTTTTTTTTTACCTCGGATCAGCTCTCTCTTGGTTGGTTGAGCATACTTCAGCCCCGGTTCTTCTCTTTTCTGATCGATTCTGCGCTGGTTTAATGGTTTCAGGGCCTTCTCTCTCTTTGTACAGCTTCTGTTTGGGCTATTCACTCCGGATTTGTTCCGAACTATTTGGTATAACTCCAAAACTGATTCTTCCATTCTTTCCCCATCACTTCCCCATTCTTCGGCTTATTTTTTAATGTTCTTAGGACTTTGGTCAAGCTCAACTGGAGTAACTACATCTATGGTCCCAGTCTGTTGAAGTTTCCTTAAAGGAAAGGGTCTTCGTAAGATTGTTGTGGACGACAAACCATAGAAAGATGACTGGAATTGAGCAGTGGGACCTAGAAGATGCATAAATTATTTCTTTAATGTTGAATCTCGCATCAGCTCTACTTTTCTCTATCTAGATACTTAGCAAGGAGATTTGGGATTGTTTGACACATGAATTTTGGCACTGATAATTTTACTCGGACTTCTGAGGTATGCAAACAGTATTTTCGCACTGGGTAAGGTGATTAGAGTTTAGAAGAATATTTTTCCATAATTATGGGAGTTTGTGAGGGATTGCAGATGTATCAATCAATCACCACTGATGTTGCACGTGTGCAGCATTAACGTGAGGATTTTGATGTCTTTCACTTTCTTGTTGGTTTGAAGCCAAAGTATGAGTCTATCCATACCGAAATCTTCGGAAATCTGACCATTCCTTTTCTTCCTATTGTATCCTCACGCTTACAACATGTTACATTGTCTGATGACCATTCGAACTGATCACAGTTCTTCCACTAATCAATTCCCCTTAGTTGCTCCCAATGGCAACCATGGTAGTACTCGGGGTGGCCATGGCCGTAAAGGTGGCTGTGGTGGTAGCCGTGGCGGTCATGAGTCTCTGAAGGTACGTAGTGGTAATTGGTGGCAGTCAGATTGGTACTCGGGGGCGGAGCTAGATATATTCTACTGTGGGGTTAACTTAAACTATATTAATATTTAAATTTAAAATATTCACAAAAATATAGTTTTATTAATAGAACACCAATTAAATACGTAATTCATATACACGAGCAATATACAAAATTAGCCAACAAAAAAATCTCATTATAGATTTATCTATAAGACCCAACAAAAAAAATTTAAACCGCAAAATTGGACTCAATCATACATTAAATTTTAAGAAAAATTTTCATAACTAATTCAAAAATTAATTTGTTCAATCACAAACTTAATATTCATCATTAAATTTTAACAAACAATCGAAACTAACTTAAATTATAATTATTCTAGTAAACTAAACCTAGGTATATGAAGTACTTAACTTATCACAATAAAACTGTTTAAACTATCAAATCAAAAAAATTTAGTCTAATTATAATGGAGGACTACAAGTCCTAATTCCAATTCTACAAATAAAAATAAAACAAATGAGACGACTACAAGTCCTAATTTCAATTCAACATATAAAAATAAAATACTGGAGAGGACTACAAACCCAAATATCAATTAAATATATCAATCATAGAAGAGGACTACAAGCCCCAATTTTATTTCAATATAGAAAAATAAATACAAGACTACAAATCCTAGTTTCAATTCAATACATAAAAAATAAAGCATAAGAGATGATTACAAGCCCCAATTTTATATTTTCAATTCAACATGTAACAAATAATATACAACAGAAAGTTACAAGCGCTAATTTCAATTTAACATTTAAAAAATAAACCACAAAAGAGGGTTACAAACCCTAATTTTCAATTCTAACATATAAACATAAAACAAAGAAGAAGATTACAAACCCTAAATTTAGTTCAATATATAAACATAAAACAAATGAGATGGCTAACTTATTTCGTAATATATTAGTTAATCTTTAAATGTCCAAATTTTTGATATCATCTTTCATTGATATTTACAAGTGAGACTCATATATTTGTCAAAATAACATAACTACCCTTAAATCTTTAAAAACAATTCAATGGGGGGCAAATATCTAATAAATTCTAAATTTTTTAAAATTACACTTAATCCCCAAAAATTTTTAAAATTCCAGTGGGGGCAGTTGCCTCCAATGTAAATCCGCCCCTGTTGGTACTCAGTATTATACTCATTGTGGCCGCTTCTTGATATCCGAAGATACACTAAAGTGTAGGTGGTCAAGAATAGGAGTGACAATCGTGTCGTATAATTTACAGGTTTGTATCGATAATTAATTAATTCTAACTTAATCCATTTAATTAATCGTCCCGTGTCAACTTGACCTATTTATTTTTGTGTCGTCTTCGTGTTGACCCATGTAACCTATAAATAAAAAATTTAACGCAAAGATTTAAATGTAACAGTCCATTATCCACTTAATTGAACACACATTCATATTTTTTCTATAAACTAAAAATTAATTTAATAAGTATAATAGCAAAAATGAGTAAAAACATCTCTTTTGTATAAGAATTTACGTCAATATTTGATAAAAAAAAAAAAAATTGACATTTTATTCCTATAGTATTAGCTAAACGTGTTAGTCGTATCAATTTTTGTATAATTCGTGTTTGACACATGTCGTGTCATTTATGGGTTTATGTCGAGAAGTAATAAACTCTAACCCACTAGTTTCATATCGATTTATATAATACTAGTTTATTATTTACGGATTCATGTTGAGAAATAGTTAACTTTAACTTGATAATTTCGTGTCGTGTCAGAAATTGACACTCTTAATCAAGAAGTAATAAAATACTCAGTAAGTTTGAGACCAAACCATAGAAATTGAGGAATTTGAATATCGATTTGAAGGCAGAACTAGGTTGCAATTTTAAAAATAGATTTGGTTGGAAAACAATTAAAAAAAAAGTAGATTTTTAGAAAACAATTATTGAAAAACGACTCTTTAGTTTCAGCATATGGATTTAATCATTAAGTTAATTTCCAACGGTAGTGCGGTTAACTGAAAAATATTACTTTAAACACTCAATTAATTTGTTTGATTTGAGAATAAGATTTGAAGACCAAATTTAAATATTTGTAGAAAATTATAAGCATTGATTTTATCAAGAACTCAATTTTGTTAATAAATAATAAATTAATGTTACACAATATTAAACTTTATTCAATATAGGAAAAGAATGATATCTGAATAAATATTTACAAATCTATCAACCAAACGAAAGAGTATAGGAGAATTACTCATGATGCATGGTAGATCTTCAAAAAATTAGAAAATAATGAAAAAACTGCTAGAAAAAGGATCCCTCTCTTCCTAACAGAGGACATATTCATACTAAGGGGACTAGGGTTACATCTCACACAATTTGATACTAAAGAGAAGTATAAGTCGGTTAAACCACAAGTATTTAGATCCCACATGCGCATCCAAACAGTATAAACTTACTGAACAACTTAACCCCCTCTCATCCAGATGAACCATGTGCGGCTCGATGCAATTGCTTATCGTTAAATCCTCTTGAAGGCGCATCCGGACAGACCAAGCGCTTCAGGACGCACTTAGCTCTCTGGCTAAGAAGGTTTCAGCATCATTGTTAATCCAGTATATGGGGACCGTTTGGACGGTAATTGCGCGTTCGGACCACTGTCATTCACTGTCCGAAAAACATTTTTCTTCATCTATTTATTCTTCCTAAAGCATGGATCCTTGCTCTCTTGTTTGCTCTCTTTGCATTACCCCATTAATACTCTAAATCACCCAAAATATCTACAAAAAGAGGCAAACAACCAAAACATACATCAAGTTAGAAAAATAAATAATTTAGCACATCTATTCCAAAATATTGTGTAATTAACTCATCCTTAAATATAATAAAATAGTAATTTTGAGGTTAATATGTTACGCTCCAAAATTCAACTTGAAATGCGTTAACTATCTATACTACATCTAACTATGAGATCATCTAAAGTAATCATTAAAAGAATAAAATCATCAGTTGTCTAATGGATAACTAAAAAAATCTCAAATCAAACATAACTCCTTAAAGTTACATCCAAAAATCAAAATAATAATCCCTCAACTAACTAAGAAAAGAACATCTCAAAACATCTATAATTTGTTATTATAAACTAAATAAGCATCTCTAAGTCTTCAAATCTGATTTCACATCGGCATCTCAATCTAGTTGCTCACCTAACCTGAGATTCTCATCAGTATCGAAATCTGAAAAATGTTATGGTAAGGTGAGGGAGAAAGCCCAATAGGAAAACCTTCTTACACCCAAAAAAGGTTTAAAAATCATAAAAAATAGGCAAGTCTCACTTTGTAAAACAAATATATAACTTTTGAAGTAAAACAACGACATTTAATAATGATCTTCAATTTACGGTACAAGATAGTAAACTCATAACATAATAGAATCATTCACAAAATCAAAGCTCAATACACAGTATCTCATGTATGTAGGTTGACTACCGTGAATCTACACACCAAATCTGTCTTGTCCGCCCACCACAAACACAAACATCTCTTCTCAATCCCTGTAGGGTCACAACACTTTAGAAAGGGTGTGTACCGACGTATAAGCATTGACATATCCTTTTTTTATGAATAGTATACTAACCCCAACCCCAAACCTACGTGGACAAATAATGGTTGACTCTAGCAACAAACCAAAACCCCTACGAGTGTTAGATAACCATGAAACTCCTCAAGGTAGAAAAACTTTTAACACTCTACAATACACATTTAAGTCTAATCTACATTCGTCACACACATCCAAACAAGAGATAATAACAACATTTTTCCAAAAAAATTAAGGATACCAAAATTCATAGTTCCACAATTCCCAAGTAGAAAAATAATTGAAGCAAAACATGATATAGTCGTAAAAAGAAACCTTCATGTTCACAATATTCAAAATTCTAAGATTTTATCAAGAACATAAAATTTCTGGATGTAAAACATGTATTTGGAGATAAAGCATGTGTTTATTCTAGAATTTGAAGATTAAAAAGAATCCAAAAACTTTATAGATCTATCATATATATAATAGAAGTGAAGAACTAGGTTTTTAAATCAAGAATGGATAGATCTTCAAAGTAAAATCACGTATTTTATTCAACAAATGAATCATGAATTCAAACTAACGTAAAAACATTGTAGATCTATTATTTATATCATAATAAGGATGAAAAAATATATATTATATAGTATATAGCCATAATCATCAATGAATGAATCTTAGAAAGAACTTCTACCTTTGATCCGCAGAAAATTACTCCTAAGGTGTTTTGTGTGATTGCTTACACATTCATGTCTTCAAGAGTCGGCACAATCTATTCCTCTTGCTCTTCTTCTTCTCTCCAAAACTCTCCTATACTTCTTGGGGTTGAAAAATAGGTATAAGAACCCTAAAATATAAGTCCCTAGAGTATTTATAGTGCCAAAATAGGAGAAAACATTCAAAACAGGTCGAGCGGCGGACAAGCGTGCATTCGGACGCGTGTTTTTTCTTGTTCGAAATTTATGGTCAAAATATCAAGGTAGTTTCAAATTCCTTTCTACTCGAATTCTCCCTAACACGTGTTTCAACTCTAGAATACTTTCAAACATATAATACACCCCCATATAACTTCTCTCAAGGTTTCTCAACCTTCCAGATTCAATTGTGCCTTATTTTGATCTAAAAATAATTAGAAACTTACCTATCCACACTTTTCATACTTAAACGCCTCCGAAACTAAATTCGACAAGAAAGTCAATATGCATGAAACTCAAACTTCATGATTAATATTTCAACAATGATTCAAAGTTTCTATCATCCTTTTAGAAATACTCTTAATATCATATTATCGATCTTTAAATTTTATACGGGATCTTACATGATCACACCTACAACCTAGATAGTACTAGCCCCTAGTAATACTATGGATCCCAAAACTAAAAACAAAATAAACATAAATATTACTAAACCACTTTCTTAAGAGTCACGTTTGCATTTAGCATATGCAACAAGCCTTTAAAACCCCAGGTTATCCCTAGTGGATGAAGTCTCATGAACGTTTCTAGTAAAGATACCTGCAAACTTCATTCTCATTCATTAAAAAACTTGAATTATATAAATATTTCCTAACTAACAATTAAATCTTTGAGGAGATTCAATTGTATACTCAAATAAGTCAACACAAAGCCAAAACCATATAACCAATTGTGTATAACAGTATTCTCATATTGTCTCATCACTCAAAACATTTTTGTGATGTGAAATAACTATACCAATTCTCCAAATAACACCTCACTTTTGCAACTATCAATAGTTAGCTTTGATACGAACCTCTCCAAGGAATACACTTAGCAAGAACAACACTCTAATAATAGTGATTATTCGCATTTCATAGCATCATATGTTACCAAACTTATACAATACGAAACAATATAACTCACATACATCTCATATCAAATAACCACTTATTCAATTGAAAAAGGATTTAGTATAATATCAAGAAAGGCAATGAATAACGACTAGTAAACTTATTGCCAACCTCATCCTTGTGCACACAATCTATACATAAACCACTAAATACTTGAGATCAACTAGGTCTTTACTTTGGTTGGAATGAGGCTTTTGGACAAGGGTTTGAGAAATGATGTACAATAAAGGATTCAAAAATAAATCATCCCGAGAGAGCATTACTTTTTCCTTTTCTTTTTTTTTGTTTACCCTTTTTTCTTCAATCTCTGTGCTACCATCATCATTTAAAAATCCATTTCATTTTACTTTTCATGCTCTTTCTTCACAGCCCTTTTTTCATTTTATTTTCTTTTTCATTTTTTTTTGAACTTCATATTCCCCTTATTTTTTTCTTCAACTTTCTCTTCTTTTTTTTTTTTTCTCAACAAGCATGGGAAATAATCCTTTTCCTCGCTTATCTCTTTAGAAAATAGCCATCTTCATCCCTTCTTTCCAATATCAAAGATGATCTCGGGATAACCAAGGTAAGGTATAACATTTACTTGGCTTGGTCGTTCAACATGGCTAAAGAAAAGAAATCATCTGAAAAGACTCAATCACAGCTTCTAACGACAATGTTAAGAAAGAAATGAAGTTAAGGCTCAACTTAAATAAAAAATTGTCTAAATCCATATCTCCAGAATAAATGGTCAATGTACTTTAACTGTAATCAATTTTGAAATAAATAATCATTCACTATATAGGTACTAGTCAAATCAAAATAATAATGAGATTATTCAAGAATTTCGCTAAATGAAATTACCTTTATTCAAGAATTTCACTAATTGATGTATAATGCCAGATGCATCTAGAAAGTTAATGAAGTCTTTCAATCAATATTCCCCACCCCAAATCAGAATAGAGACCTTTAAAATTGGTAGAAAGTTGAGCGTGAATTATGGAATGAAAAATGCGGTAAACTTGATAGAAATCAGATTTATGTGCCATCAAGTATACCCAACAATAGTGACTACTATAATATCAATAAAAGAAGCATAATACATAGGACCACCTTTAGTTGAAATATGAGAAGGATCCCATACATCAGTATGAACAAGAGAAAAGGCGTAGTAGAAAAAGAATCACTTTTATTAAATGATAAAACAAAAATGTTGACAAGTTGATGTCATTTGGAGATATATTGACCAAAATGTTAGAGGAAATTAAACTCTATAGATGCTCACTGGACAAATGACCTAACCTAGAATGCCATAAATAAAATTTGGATGAATTATTTAATAGAAAAAAAGGGAACAATTTGGGAGAACTAGACTCAAGAGGAATATGTAAGTTCTTTAGAAGGTATAAGTCACCAGCCTAGTTTCAATCTCCTTCTTGGACTTCCGATCCTAAACAACACAACCATAAGAAGAAAACACAACATCAAATCCAGACCTAGAGGGTTGACTAATTGACAATATACTAACAAACAATTGTGGAACATAAAAACAATCAGGATAGAAAGAGAGGAAGACAGAGAGAGACGAGCAGATCCAATGAAACAACATGCATTGGAGAACCATTAGTTGTAAAAACATTTATAAGAGAAGAAAGATTAGGAATCATATGATGGGAGGAACCTGAGTCAAATATCCAAAGTAGCAAGCATAGATTGCAACTGTTCAATCATCGACTGAACAGTACTAAGAGAAACAATGGTAGGATTAAATGTAGAAGTTGCAAGTGATGTGCTTGATCCTCAAAGAGTACACCCAAGTGCAAGTGGTGAAGAAGTAGTAAATACTCGAAAGTCTGAGGTCAAACCTCAAGGATCGATGAAAATCAAAAGGTAGAAAAAGAACAAAAGGTAACAATTGATTAGCAGTTTAAATTGGTTTTGTGAATTAAAAACAAGGAATTTAAAAGGAAATTATTAAATAAAAAATGAATTTTTAGTTTAAGGATCTGGATCTATTCATGTTCATCAATTAAATATGTTTAAGCAATTACAATTACCTCAGTTAATTTTCAATATCAGTGTAGTTGTTTGACTCCAAATAGGTACACCAAAGTTTAGGTTGTCAAGAAGTAGTAAGAACTCAGTAAGACCGAGGTCCATCCTCAAGGAAATGAGTTAGATGTAAGGAAAGGTGAAGAGAAGGAATAATTTATCTTGATTGTAGAATGAGCAAGTGTAACCAATTGTAAAGAGATTCTTATGTATGAAAAGAGACTCTAATATTGGGATCAAGAACTAATCATGTGTATGAATATAATACTAATGCAATTATCTCTTATATCAGTTGACTTCTAACGTTAGTGTAATCAACTAGAGGATGTAACTATTAACAAAGGTGATTAATATGAAAATATTAATTTAAGAACTAGCAATATAAACTCGTAGGGAATTATAAGAATTATCCATAACTAGAATCGACCCAGTTGATGAATAATCAAACAAGTATACAAAGCATATTACTTTGATTAGAAATATTCATTTAATAGGAAAATGAAAATGATAAATCATTAGGAACAATAAATGCATAATAGCATTAATAATAACATTCATTACACAATCCAAGAACCCTACCCTAACTAGAGAGTACAAAGAAGATTACTCACTAGCCATGGCAAAAATCCTAGGAAAAGAAGATTAGTCAAAGAAGAACTAAAGATCCCTTCCCCTAATACAACTGACTCTTGTCTTACTTATATTTTAGAATAAAAGTAATCAAAATATTAATTTTCTTACAAGATGTGACTCACTTTACTACAAGGGGTAGAAGTAGAATGAAATTTAATTTGAATGAAATAAGAGAAAAAATTATATCATAACTTGCAGTTTAATAGAAAATAGGATTTCCAATATATCATAATAGAGGAATGGGTTCATGTGACCAACCCCTAAATAGTAGGGATAAGGGTTGTTTGAGCTGAGTATGTGGCCCTCACTTCTTCGATATGCTATGCCAATAATTAACTAACTGTGCTATAACCGCTATTGAATTTTTCCATAGTCTTACTCATTAGATCTTAATGTGCTTGAACATATTGACTAGGCTTCATGAGTTGCATGTTGACTGTGATGGATTCCTTCTTTTCTTTTAGTTTTTTTTTTTTTTTGCAAATCTTGGAGCCTCTTCTTTATTGATACATATTAGGTTATTGATGTGGGAATGCATGCTTATATGTAAACTTTGTGATTAGAGATGCTAAGGAAGTTTATATAATGGACCTGTAGATTACTAGTTAAGCCTATTTTTGTAACACAAGCCACTTTCAAAGGGAATTCAAAATGGGATAAGAATTCATTCATGTCTAGTTGTATTTCCAATGCCCTAAACACAATGTTGTATAATAACCAGTTCCATTCAATTTTTCTACAAACTACATGAAATTTTTTAATTTCCTGAAACAGCCACCTACAATTTTTTACAAAAATAGCTTTTTAGCATGCAGATTATGACTACGTATTTCTATTGCATTCTAAACCCCTCAATGGTTGAAGCTTTATGCATTGGAGTGCCTTTTATCCTACTATTAGTTTCTCTCTCCTGTTTCATTACCAAGCACCGTTCCCATAAACAATTCCTTTCCTGACCAAGATTGACAACATGTTTTGAAGTTACCCCATAAATAAATAAATATATATATGTGTGTGTGTGTGTGTGTCTCAAAGTTCTTAGGTGTCATGGAAGCATTTTTGGAGGAACCCAACAATTGTTAACTTTAATGAATCAAAAGTATTTTTAACGATCAACAAAAATGAAATTTTGGATCAATTGTCATAAATTGAGCACTCTAAAAGATTCTTTATAAAAAATACTTTTTGTGCGGGGATAAATTCACACTGTCACCATCTCATATGGATGGAGAGGACGGTGAGGACACATTGAGTAACCTGTAAGACAAGAAAACACCTAGGTGAACCAAGGCCTTGTCTTGTCTTATAGGTCCTCACTATGCCTTAGATGCCAAGTACAGAAGTGTGAGGACCTACCCAAGCCATTTGTCTATTGGTAGTGGCCAAGCGAGCCCCTTGCTGACTGGCACTGGCCAGCTGAGCCACATGCCGACTGGCAAGGGCCAGCCTCTTCAAATTCCAACTAGTAAGGGCAAGCTTTCCTCAAATGCCGAGTGGAATGAGCAAGCTTCCATTATGCCGAGTGGCATAAGCCACTTTTCCATTATGCCAGCTGGCATATGTGTCTTGGGCACTTTATGCCTCACAATTGCCTCTATACCTCAATTAGAAAATTTTTGTAATTGAGGTATGCGTGTGAAGATTAGCTATCTCTCGGACCCAATTCATTGGTAATGGGCTTATTTTGCCTAGAAGACTAAGGGTTTAATTGTCTAAGTAGCTTAGGGCTTTAAATTCCCTTTCTCCTTTCTTCATTGCTCATATTGCTCTAGAGTTTGGCTTGTGAGTAGGGAGGGGAAAAGTATTCACTGTTGTTTATATAGGGGACTTACTTTGCTCATGAGCTAGTCGAGCGATAAGAGTTACTGGAGAGTCAAGCCGAGTCTAATAGGGTCAAGTACGAGCTGGCGAGCTTCAAGAGAAACTTGCTAAGGCTAAGAGGGAGGTAGGGGAGCATGCTGAGGTAGGGGAGCAAGTGAAGAATGTTTTCTTCGATTATTACTCCTGGATCTTTTTTTCAAAATCAAGAAAAAATATACAAGAGAAAAGAACAAGTCCTTCGAAGACGGTTGGGGAGGAGCTCTCAAGCAACTAGGATTGATGGGTCGTATCCAGTTTAGAAGGACATTTCATGGCCTGAGAGTGACTTCTTGATTCCTAAGATCATGGAAAAATTCCTTGGTGGTGGTAGTTCGAGTCTTCTTAACACTTGTGCCCCTTGCTCTGACTAAAGGAAGAGGGTCCTCAAAGGTTGATGTGTCTGAGCCACATAGACTTTCTTCTTCTTTTGTAATGTAAGTAACTACTCTTTTGTAATTGAGTAATTTTTCTTTCAATTTTCTTGAGAGTTGGTTGGGTAGTTGCTACGTAACTAGCTCGTTTTGCCTTTGGGAAAGGGCTTTAAGTGTGAGATCATATACTTGACAAAGGTGGAATATTTTCATGAGAAGACTGAATAGCCAAATGAGTAACCGTATCCTGCTTAAGATGTCTATTAAATGTTGGGTAGCCTAAAGGACAACCTTAGTGATTGCAAGATAATGAATGAAGGCTAAGCAGCCTAAAGGGAAACTATGGAGGTTATATAAAAGCAAAGTAACCTTATAGGGTAATCTTAGAGGTCGTATGCAGGTGAAGTAGCCTAAAGGGCAACTGTGGAGGTTGCATAGAGGCAAAGTAGCCTAAAGATCGACCGTGGAGATTTCATGGAAGCCAAGTAGCCTTGAAGTGCAACCATGGAGGTTGCATGGAGGCAAAGTAACTTGAAGAGCAATTGTGGAGGTTGCATGGAGGCCAAGTAGCCTTGAGGTGCAACCATGGCAGACGGCTTGAGGTGAAACCATGGAGGTTCACTTGAGATTTAATCAAGAAAGTTGGCTTGAGATGCAATCAAGAAGGCTAGCTTGAGGTGCAACCACGAAGGTCGGCTTGAGATGCAACCAAAGAGGTTGGCTTAAAGTGCAAACACGAAGGTTGGTTGTAAGTGCAACCACGAAGGCTACAATAATCACAAATAAAGAAACAATTAGAATTGTGAAAAACAAACTTCTCTTTACTAATCAACGAGAATGAGAAACAAATGTCTTTGAAGAGTTATTGAAGACGTTGTCAACTAATCTAAAAGTTAAACTTAGTTATCTAGTTGGTCATCTTATTGGATTTGTTGCTCTTCCGGCTCATTGGTAGTCTTTTCCTTGTCAATGTACCGAGAAAGATGGCCTTGCTTGACCAACTCTTCTAGGTAGTGCTTGAGTGCCCAACAATTCTCCTTCTGATGATCTTTGTCCTTGTGATAACAATGATAGAGGTTTTGATCCCGCTTTGATGGATCTCCTATCATCTTAGGTAACCACCTAAAATATTCCTTATCTTTTATTTGGTTTATGACTTGATAGATAGGCTCCTTAAAGACAGTGTTGGTTCCTTGGTAGGAGTCTCTCGTTCCCTTGGATGATCCATCTCTCCTTGATGGATTGGGAGTGTTGTCTTCCTTCATCTAGCTCTTCTTTGGCAACTGGTCGAGCGGTCCCTTGTTGTCCTCCACCTTCATATACCTTTTGATATTCTCCTACAAATGTGACAAACACCAGGGCGGCCACATGGTGAGGTCCTTCCTTAATTCGCTTTACTTGTGGAGGCCCAAATAGAAAGAGACAACGACGGTCTTCTCATTGCATTCTTCTTTGTTGGTATAGGTTTCCAAGTACTTCGTGGCATACCCACGAAGAGTCTCTCTACGTTTCTAGTGTAGCACTAAGAGTGTATCAATAGTCGTTAACTCCCGACTATTGAATATAAATCGAGAGATGAACTCCCCTACGAGTTGTTCCAAAGAGAAGACCGAATTCATGGGCGTCCCATGAAACTACTTAAGAGCTGACCTACCCAAACTGGAGGGGAACATCTTACACATTAATGCTTCGTTGCTTGCCTAGAAGGCCATCTTATTAGTAAAGGCCCCAATGTGGATGATGAGATCAAACTTGCTATCATAGAACTAGGAGGATGGAGGAGATAACTTACGTGGAGACTAGACTTCTCGTGTGGACCAAACAAAAAGAGTTGTTGTCATCTTAAGCAAGGTTTGCTTCATCTTCTCTTTGGCTGAGTAAACAAGATCAAATTGGCCAGCATTGCAGGGAGGATGGTTGGTGTCTTTGGGGGCTAGATCAAAGCACATATAATTTTGTCTTCCATAATTTTCATACGAATCATCTCATGCAGAGTGATGGGTTGAACTCTCACGCCTTTATCTACGTTCTCTAAGCGGTGTTCCCAATGCGACTCGCCTTTCTCTCGATATGACGAGAAGGATGTCATCTAGGTGAAAGGTCCATAGGAAATCGTTGAGAACTAGTGCATCTTGGTAAATATCAACCTTGACACAAATCATAGGTTGAATAGCTCCTTGCCAGCATTGCTCCTATGACAGATGGATTAAGCCTCATGTAAGTGATCATTGTGATGGTTACTTTGACGAGGCAGACATATGACTTAACTAGCAAATTTGTTGCCCTTTTGGAGAAGGAGCCCTTGCTTGAGGGCTTCTAGCTCCTTCTCCTTTTTTTATTGCTTCCTGATAAGCAACTCGGTAGCTAGTTAGCTTCCTTCACCAAGGATCAATAGGTTGTGATGGAGAAGGTGTTGCTCTTCTGGTCGCTTCTATTCATCTTGAAGAAGCGCGTCATTGGACAATTGGAGGTTGTAATTTGAGGGATTTTCAAGGATTTGGGGGGTAGTGTAAGTGTCAAGTGACTAGTTGAAGGGTCATTGGTTCTCTCGCCAGGCATGGTTCAAGGCTTCTAGGTTGCTAGAAAACTTAGTTGTTTCTCACAAATAGCGCCAATTATGTAGGGATAAATTTGCACTATGAGAAACCACCTGTACGAACGAAAAGGACAGTGAGGAAGCCTTAAGTAGCCTACAAGACAAGAAAAAACATAGGTGAGCCGATGGTCAAATGCAGCCAAAAGGACTCCGATACTTAAGTTAGATCGCAAGTCAAAGAAAGCATGCAGGAAATAGACTTGGATTGCATGAATTACCTGATACACAGGGCCTTTATTTATAATGGTGGGGAGATGTATCCCAAAGGAACCCAAAATCTTGATTGATTGGCTCAACCCCGTCACCAAGTCCTAGAAGTACGAGATAGCGCTAGACTAGGACTCTCCTTGGTCCTTATTACCAGCTCCTAAATACTCAGAGTAATATTAGACTAGGATTCTAACTTCTTGATACCTCATCAACAAATCCAAAATATTTGGAGTGGTATTAGATTAGGACTCAATCATAGTTGCCTTGAATATCAAATGCGGAAGAGTGAGGACTTGCCCAAGCCATTTGCCTATTGGAAGTGGCCAAGCGAGCTCCTTGTCGATTGGTAGTGGTTAATTGAGCCAACTGTCGACTGGCAAGGGCCAGTCTATCCAAATGCCGATTGGCATGGCCTAGCTTCCCCCCCCCCCCCCCCCAAATGCTAGCTGGTAAGGGCAAGCTTTCCTCAATTGCCGAGTGACATGAGCAAGCTTCCATTATGCCCATTATGCAGAGTGGCATGAGCTACTTTTCCATTATGTTGATTGGCATATGTGCCTTGGGCATTTTGTGCCTCACACTTCTAAAGTACAATCTATCTCTAAAATTTTACCAAATTTTTTCAGACAAGCTGTGTTAATAGCAATCTTGACCATCTTTGGTCTCTTTGGATTTTCAATAGTCATCCTTAGGATAAAGATCTAAATCCAAAGATTCTTGTTAGAAAACTTCTAGATCTCAATATGAAGATGCTTTTTACTAAAGTTTCACTTTTCATTGACTGGTAATGACAAAGTTAGGTTGTTGCCCTTCAAAATATGAAATTTCAATTGCCCAATCATACAAAGAAAGCCATAACTTATCAATAGTCTAAGTTATTTACAACAATTTAGTTATTTTAAAACTTATTTACCAGTTAATCATATTTTTTATCTTAGTTATCAAATTACCGTTGTTAGCTTTTAGAAAAATAATTATAAATTAAGATGCGTGTCACATTTTTGGTTGTTCACTCCTCGCCGCACTCTCCCAGTCCCATGTGTAGCATGACTCACATCAAACTTCTAGGGGGTGTTTGAATCACCATGGGAGGATTGAGTTAGATTGGATTTGAATCTGAATCCAATCCAACCCAATGCAAACTAGTCCGAGTTAATTCATTGCTAATGACAATTGATGGGCCCGGCCTAGGGCCCAACTTGAATGAAGGATCAGCTTGGACAAAGTCCAATAGGTCCAGCCCAAAAGAGATCCGTGTTTAGTCAGCCTCATCAAAACTCCAAAAGCCACCTCGTTAGGAAGTGGACAGCGTCATCTCAAGAGCCTCATCCATGCCACCTTGGAAGAAGTCAACCACGTCATCCTTAGACCTAGTCTTGAGGAAAGCCCCGTAAATGCCTCAACCATTGCGAAGAAGACATCAGCTCTACCAAAATAGCTACTTAGTAACTGAAAAGGGGCCTTAGTCTGTTAGGAGGCATTATAAATTGTAAGTCCAGCAATGCATAGGGAGCATTAATCACATCTTATATCACTCTCATCTCTCTCATAGCTTGTATCTCCTTTGCTCTCGTCTAATCTCCTTACACTACTGCAATAATAAAATATCTTGGCCGTCCTAACCCTTCATAGTGGAGTAGGTCACATTGACCAAATCACTCTATATTTTTATCTTACTCGTGTTATCTATCTCTTTTTAATTACTTCATTAATTACTAATCACTTAACAAATGGCGCATAATACCAATTTGTGCATCATTAAATATTATCCCATCCTTTTTCATCTTTGTATGGCAAAGATTTGTTTTGTAGACTCCATTCACATGTATAGATGAAAGATGGTGAAATGACTATTGCATCCTTTGTAAAAAATCTAATTCAATCATATACGAACTTTGGATTGGTATAGTGCCAAAAAATAATTAGGATGAGTAGGTACTTTTTTTTTTGAACGACAAGCTTCATAGTTTAATAAATTGTGTTTTTTAACAACATAGCCGATTTTTTTTTAAAATTTTTTATTGAATTTTGTGCAACAAAATTCATCACAATTATTCGTATAAATCGTCCATAAAAGTAAATGTACAACACATACAAATTGTCATTCAAAAATATGACTTATCGGAAAAAAAAAAACATAATAATAGACAATCACATATTATACATAAATTTACAGACCGCCTACTAAGTTTGCCTTATGTAGACCTTCTCAAAGAAACCAAAAAAAACAATGTGGATAATAATGCAATAAATCCAACAGTAGCGAGTACAAGAACCACGAAGACACAACCAATCCACCAGTTTTCTCCAAGCCATCCCTTTAAAATGCTAGCATGGTGAACCCCACTTGAACTAGATCTAGAAAGCACATCTTCTGGTAATTCATAAGACAATAACAATAGATTACTTCACCAATCCACCCTATGTTAGTAAAAAGAATCAACATGAATATAAATACTTCCACCCAAATGTTCTGAATGTATCCCTCATAACATCGCCATAAGAAAACACCATCCTTGTCTTACTAAACCGAAGCAACATTTCAATGGAAGCCTCAGTCAAAATTGCAGCAATTATGATCAATGCAACCCCAGGAACAACTCCTAACAACTTTCAGGTGGAAGGCAATCTCATAATCCCAGCACCAAGCACGACAAATTAAACACCGACCCAATAAAAGAAGCTCCCTTAATTTTATCAAACACATGGTTGTGGTCTTCATCTTCGTCACTGCTTCTACTCAACAAAAAGGCCCTCTCAGCAACCCTTTGATGAGAGAGAGAGAGAGCAAATTGTTGGACCAAAATATTTTTTTAAGTGTAAAAATTAAATTTTTTTTGTCGAATTTGAGCCTAAATTAAAGTGTGACCCGTTTGTTGTTTCGAGTGAAATTTCGTGGGTTCATATTCTACTTCTTGAGGAGAATAATGTAATATTTTCACTTGCTTAAGTTGAATAAGAAATAAATGAGAAAACAGGCTCTAAAGTGACCCTTTTGAAATATAAAAATAAAAGTTGTGCAATGAGGGATTTGACACAAATCTCAGATTGGTTGAGGAAGAAATTTTATATGGGCATATATAAGTTGAGTTTGCTCTATGGGATTGGGCCCCAAGGGGTACTACAATTTTATGAGCGGAGCGAGCGCCTACATGCCTTTGGTTCAACAACAGACGTGCGCCGCCCGTCCGCCATGCCACGACCCGACATGGCAAGCCGGGCTTGGGTGTGGGTGGACTAAGCCCTATCTTTTTGGAGAGAATTCGTTTAATTAATTAGGCAAGAATTTCTAAACCAAAATTAATTTTCGTTATCTGTTGGATAGCACTGGTTCAGATTTGTTACTTCCCTCCAGTCCGAAATTGAGTTATGTCTATTCATAGAGATCAGTTACACAAGTTGTGTCTGCTGGTTTATATTTGTCTTCTGGGTTGTCTTTTAGTATGGTGTCTGTCCGAAAAGTCACCAGAATATCTATAAATACTCAGGCTCTCATTACCATTCTGCATTCATTCATTCATCAGTCCATATTCAGAGTTAAGCCAGACATTAGTGTATTACATTTTGGCATTAAGGTAGTTTGCATTTGGAGAGTACATAATACAGTTTTTGGCTTGTTGGACGAGTAGATTGGAGTGATACTTCTACTCGTGTAAAGATCATTATATCCTGAGAGGTAGACGCTTTATATTCCATAAGCATCATGTGTCGGGGCAAAATCTATCTTAAGGACATAATGTCAAACACTAGCCTTAATCTATATTAAGTTCAATAACAATCCTTGTTTTGCAACGGGGTTAGTATTTATATTGGTTTGACAAATAGTTACGCGTAACTGTTTGGTAAAACTGTTGTTACTATTTCTTTAAGACTATAATAACTGTTTCTATATTCTTTGTAATTGTTTCACATTTGATTATTACTATTTTTTTTATACATTATATGTTTCAAATCAGAAATTTCAATAAGTGATTTTACAATATTTGGAATACCACAAATAACAATCTTAAGACAAATTTCGAATTTGTATAATTACTTGTTGTGTTTCTGATACATGTTTTAATATTTTAAACTATTCTAAAATATTACAAATTGTTAAAACCTGTTTTTACAATCTATGATATTTTGAAGAGACTTGAAAAATTTTGTGAAAAATTGCATGATCTGTTTGTGTTTAATTCAAACAGTTACATCAAATTGTTATAGTTACAGCAAACAGTGACTCTGTTCATGCATATGATTTAAACAATTACAATAAAATGTTACAGTTATACCAAACAGTGACTTTGTTTATGTGTATGATTTAAACAGTTATACCAAACAATGACACCATACAAAAACGTTAAAACAATAATTTCAAAACAGTGAAACTGAACAATAACATATGTTGTCTCTATTTTAATAACTTGCTTTAAAAAATGTTACTTTTTTTCTATTTTTGAATATTTTATAATCTTTATTTATTAGAAATGACTGCAAATGATAATAATGTTCCTACTACTACAAATCATGTTGTGCTTGTGATGCCAATTTATATACATATTTATGTGTCATGGGGAGAAACCCGAAAAATTCAATGGGAACGATTTCAAGAGAAGACAACAGAAAATGTTGTTTTATCTCACTATGTTGAATCTTGCAAAGTTTATTTGTGAGGATGCTCCTGTTTGTAGTGAGAATGAGACCGATCGCCAAGTTGTTGTTGTGGTGCATGCATGGAAGTACTCTGATTTTTTGTTCAAAAATTATATCTTCAATGAATTGGATAACACATTATATAATGTGTATGGTCCAATCAAAATGGCAAGAGAGTTATGGGAATCCTTGTCTAGAAATACAAAACGGAGGATGTCGGAATGAAGAAATTCATTGTGGACAGATTTCTTGATTACAAAATGGTGGATTCCAAGACTATCATAAGTCAAGTTCAAGATCTTCAAGTAATCCTACATGAGATTCATACTGAAATGATGGTGCTTAGTGAATCTTTTTAAGTGGCTGCACTTACTAAAAAATTATCGCCAAATTGGAAGGACTTCAAAAATTATTTGAAGTACAATTGCAAAGAAATGAAACTTGAAAACTTTATAGTGAGATTGAAGATTGAGAAGGACAATAGAGTCTTCGAAAAGAAAGTTGACAATCATTCCATGGAGTCAAAGGCACGTGTGATTGACGAGGGACATAAAACTAATAAGAAAAAGAAATATATTGGCCAACAAGGGGCCAAGGGTGGTGATTCCAAAAGGTTCAAAGACAACTATTTTGTTTGCAATAAACTGGGACATTGTACAAAGGATTATTGAAATTGTAAAGCACAAGAGAATTACAAGAAAAAGGCTGTCCAAACCAATATAACTGAGATAAAAAAAAATTCTGAAAATGTTTCTAACATGAGTTTTTCTGCTGTAGCATCCGAAGTGAACTTGGTGAAAAATACCAAGGAATGGTGGGTGGACACCGGAGCCACTAGGCACATATGTTCGGATAAGAAAATGTTCTCTTCATATGAAGCAATTAATGATAGAGAATAACTATTCATAAGAAATTCATCTACATCCAAAGTTAAAGGCAAAGAAAATGTTATATTGAAGATGACTTCCAGCAAAGAACTTATTCTCAATGATGTGTTACATGTTCTAGAAATTCAAAAGAATCTTGTATCTGAATTGTTGTTGAATAAGAAAGATTTTAGGTTGGTTTTTGAGTCCGACAAATTTGTACTCACCAAGAGTGAGATTTATGTAAGCAAGGGTTATATGAGCGATAGGCTCTTTAAGATAAATGTAATGACAATTATATCTGATTTTAATAATAAGAACACATCTTCTGTTTATATGCTTGAGGCTTCCAATATATGACATGATAGATTAAGACATGTTAATTTTGATACTTTGCGAAAATTAATGAATTTAGAATTGTTGTCTATATTCAATATTGATGCAAATTATAAATGTGAAATATGTGTTGAATCAAAATTAACTAGAGAATCATTTCAAAATATTGAAAAAAGTACTGAACCTCTAAAGTTAATACATAGTGATACATGTGATTTGAAATATATGCAAACTAGAGGTGAAAAGAAGTATTTTGTTATATTTATTGATGATTACACAAGATATTACTATGTATATTTGCTAAGGAGTAAAGATGAAATATTAGAAAAATTTATGCATTATAAGAATAAGGTTG
This sequence comes from Ilex paraguariensis, assembly GCA_963454935.2. Classification (NCBI taxonomy): domain Eukaryota; kingdom Viridiplantae; phylum Streptophyta; class Magnoliopsida; order Aquifoliales; family Aquifoliaceae; genus Ilex; species Ilex paraguariensis. Next base: position 169,079 of record CAUOFW020000203.1, on the reverse strand, counting down.
AAAATCAACTTTGGTAAAAAGATTAAGGCGATAAAAAGTAATTGAAGTGGTGAATATGACGCACCTTTCAATAGATTTTGTCAAGAATACAATATTATTCACCAAACTTCTATGCCTTATATACTGCATCAAAATGGGATTGATGAACGTAAAAATAGAACATTGAAAGAGATGATGAATGTCATGTTGATTTGTTCGGGGATTACCTCAGAACTTGTGGGGGGGGGGGAAGCTTTGTTTTCAGCAAATTATATTTTAAATAAATTATCCCACAAGAAGTTAGACAAAATTCCTTAGCAGTGCATATCATTTTCTCGTGCATAAATCTAACATTCCTAATATATAAGTTAATACAATCATTAAGTCAAGAAATGCATCATTCTTTGAAAATATTTTCCTAGTAAAAATGCATGAGATGAAAGCTATCTTAAAAGAACTCATGATACTGCGACTGGTAATATAGACCATGAGTCTATAAATGGAAAAAGTGAATAGTCACTTGACTTGATCCGAAGTGTGTACACCCAAGTGCAGGCGGTCAAGTTATAGTAATAATCCGGTTAAGTCCGGAGTCGAATCCACATGGAACTATGATTGGTGTTTTAAAGTAAGCAATAATAGAAATCAAGTAACTGAAAATTTTGAGATTTTGGAGTGGTGGGATTTCTTGAATAGAATAGAAGATTCTTTTCAAGAGTTTTTTAGACAAAATATAAGATAAATTCAAATGTAAAATAGTCATCCTTTAGCTTAAGGATCAGAATATGTAGTTAATCATTTAGTTTATTATACATGTGTTTTATAACTCAATTAACTCCCGTGTCAACAACAAGTTAATCGGAAGATAAAGATGGACTATGAGAATTAAGCACATGATTCCGATGCCTTTTTAGAAGTGGACAAGAATTGTCTGCCCCGAAATTTAACCCGTCTACAAACAAGCAAGTATTTCTACAAGGCATCCAACCATGACATTAATTTTCCATTCTTTAGATAAAGCAAGATAACAGTGAAGATTGAAATATATCATGAAGATCTAGCCTAAGTACTTGTCTTGAACCAACAGGTTTTTCCATGCAAGAGTCATCTGTGACGTAGAAAGAACTCATAGTTATACAAAGTACCTTAGCTTTGCTAGATGCATTCAATCCTTCAATAAATGAAATATAAAACATTAAAGCATAAAGGAAATGCACAAGTATAGCTTCCGGATAATCAATACATGTTTATCACCTCTTACTAAAGAGTGAATGAGGAACTACTCGCTCTTTATGGCTTGGGTAAAGCTAGAAAAGTGAGTGATGTTCATCCCTCCAAGTAGAGAACTTACAAAGTAAAGTACAATAAGCGAAGAGCTGATCTGCACTAAAGAATAAGTGAATCACGTTCCACCCTTCACGGATTTGGTAAAACTCTAGAAAAGTGGAAGAGTTTCACTCTTCTAAGGAAGAAGGAAGCTCAAGCTATGGAAGTGAAAGAAATAAAGAAAGTAAAAGAAAGCTAGTTACTTTTGGAAGGTTTCCACCACAACTAAAAGATGAGCTATCTCTCTTGATACTTGTAAATACAAGTCAGTACAACTATAAGGGGAGTCTAAGCATCCATCATGGTTGTCACAACATGAATGTAAAAACTTAGCACAAGTAAATAAAAGAATTAAACTACAAGGAGAGTCTTAGCCTCCATCATGGTTAATACAAATGCAAAATAAAAACATAAACAAGAAATGTACAAAAACGAGTTCTCTACTCTACAAGAGAAAAGATTTCTTCTCTTCCTCTTTGAAGCTCCCACAATGGGGGTATTTATAGTCAAGGAAGATAGGGGGTGAAGGAATAGTGTTTGCCACCCAAGTCCAAATGAAAAGCCAATAACTTTGCAACCAGTCAGTGGGGTTCGTTCGAACGTTGTGTCTGTTTTTGTTTTAAAGGCATTCGAACGTGATTTGTTGTTCGAATGTTGTCTTTGTCTTTGCTTTAAGGGCGTTTGAACGCTAGATGGGGTTTGAACCCCCTACTCAAGTGGCATGTGGTCTTCGTGATGGTTACTTCCATACATCTTGAACAACTTTGACCCTGCACTCAGCAACTTGGTCCTCAGTAACTCAAGACAACGTTCGAATGTGGATTGGAGTTCGAACATTGTACTCAAGTACTTCTGTGGTTTTTCTTTCTTTGCTACAACACGCCAGGTCTCAGTAGTCTAGTCTTCTCAGGATTCCAGAGCACGTTCGAACGTGGTATTCAAGTACCTCAGCATTTTCCCTTTTTGACTGCAACACGTCATGTCTCAGCAACCTGGTCTTCAATCACTTCAGGGGAACGTTCGAATGTTGATCCACGTTCGAACGTTTTTGCTTTGTTCCAAGCTTTTCCAATTTTGCCCCTTAATCCACTGGTGTTACATCCAAGTGTGATATTTGTTGTCCTTGAGCTCTTGTTCACTTTAGGACCTGAAATGTTATCATTTAAATTCTATCAAAGTATAATTAGTCCTAAAAAGGCATAATAATATGTAAATTTAAGTACTAATCATCACTTAGACGCAGTAAGAGGACAAGGACTTCCAAGTCCTATGGTTCAAATTTTCTAACTTATTTGTTAGAAAATGAGCCTCAAAGCTTCAATGAAAAAATGTCCACTCTTGAAACAACTATATGGGAAGAAGATGTAAAAAGTGAAATCGAATCCGTTATGCAAAATACACCTGGGAGTTGGTAAATCTTCCTCCATAGAGAAAACCATTGGGGTGTAAATAAATTTTCAAGAGAAAAATGAAAACTGATGGATCAATTGATAAGTACAATACTAGACTTGTAGCTAAAGGTTACAAACAAAAAGAAGGTCTTGATTACTTTGACACATATTCTTCTGTCACGAGAATAACATCTATTCTTATACTCATAGTTATTGCAGTGTTGCATAATCTTGAGATACACCAAATGGATGTGAAAACAATGACATGAGAAATTTATCAAGGTAATGATGTTAAATGACTTCACAATTAATGAATGTGATAAATGTGTCTATGTCAAAGACACAAATAATGGATAAGTCATTATTTGCCTATATGTGGATGATATACTTATTTTAGTTAGTAACAATAATATTATTACAGCTACCAAGAAAATATTGTCCAATAAATTTGACATGAAGGATTTGTGTGTTACAGATGTTATACTAGGAATTAAAATGTCTAGAACATCTGGTGGACTTATATTATCTTAATTTTTTTATATTGAGAAAATACTTAAGAAGTTCGACAAAGATGAAAACAATATTGCTAGAACACCTGTTAATATAAATCTTCATTTGTCTAAAAATACTGGCCAAAGCATATCATAATTGGAATACTCTCGTATCATTGGCAGTCTAATGTATGCCATGAATTATACTAGACCGGATATAGCATACTCAGTTACTAAATTGAATAAATATACAAGTAATCCGGGAGTAGACTATTGGAAGACAATTATCAGGATTCTTAGATACCTAAGATATACCCTAAATTTTGGATTGCACTATACAAGATATCCAACTGTACTTGAAGGGTATAATAATGCAAACTAGATATCTGATATGAAGGATACCAAATTCACAAGTGATTATGTTTTTACACTTGGTGGTACAGTTGTATCTTGAAAATCCTCTAAACAAATGTGTATTGTCAGATCCACAATGGAATCTGAATTTATTGCTTTAGATAAAACAAGAGGGGAAGCTAAGTGGCTTCGCCAATTTCTAGAGGATATTCTAATATGGCCTAAACTTGTGTCAGTAATTTGTATACATTGCGAGAGTCAATCTACAATTGGTAGGGTACAGAGTGACATGTATAATAGTAAGTTTAGACATATACATCATAGACATAATACTATTAGACAATTGCTCTCAAATGAAATTATTTCTATTGATTATATAAAGTCAAAAGATAATCTAGCGGATCCGCTTACTAAAGGTTTGACGAGAGAGTAAGTAAATTACACATTGAGGGGAATGAGATTAAAGTCGATGACACAAGAGTTACCTTAATGGAAACCCAAGTTAGTTGACTGGAGATCCCAAAATCTAGGTTCAAAGGGACAACCGAATTATGCGTGATTCAAAAGAAGCACTAAGGAGATAATCTCTCCTACCTATTCCTACGATAAACTAGTGTTGCATGCAAAGTTTATTAGAGTAAGCTATTTGTTTAATGACTCTTATACCTTGGAAAACCCAAATAGAATATTCCTGATAGTAGTCACCTATATAGGTGTGAGGGGGTCGTTTCTATGAGAATTTATAAAGGCTAAATTCTCTAAAACACTCATGAAAATTAGGAGTTGTTCAGGGTTAAAATGAACACAATCATGAGAACCAATTGTGTTAAGAAAGAGACCGTGTGAGGTCTGTTCAATCTAATTTGTCAAACAGTTGAATAGTTTAAGATATCACATTCACTATTTAATCGGTAAGTTCGATGGGTTTTCACTAGGGAAAGCTCAAGGCCAAAAACTACCTATCTTGATGCACGATCTTTTCAAAGATGTACTCTCTATAGTGTGTCAACATTATCATTTGTATACTAACAGCCAATTTTCTATTCATGTGGAGGATTGTTGGACCAAAACAGTTTTTTAAGTGTAAAAATTAAATTTTTGGTCGAGTTTAAGCCTAAATTAAAGTGAGACCCATTCGTTGTTTCGAGTGAAATTTCGTGGGTTCATATTCTACTCCGTGAGGAGAATAACATAAGATATTCACTTGCTCAAATTGAGTAACAAAATGAATGAAAAATATAGCCTCCAAAGTGACCTTATTGAAATGTGAAAATAAAGATTGTGCAATGTGAAATTTGACATCAATCTCACATTGGTTGAAGAAGAAATTGTATATGGACATATATAAGTCAAGCTTACTCTATGGGATTGGGCCCCAAGGGACACCACAATTTTATGAGCAGAGCAAGCACCGACATACTTTCGGTTCTACCACGCACGCGCGCCTCGCCACGACCTGACCCAGCCGGGCCAGGCTTAGGTACAGGTGTGGGTGGACCAAGCCCTATTTTTTTTTGGAGAAAATTCGTTTAATTAATTAGACAAGAATTTTTGAATCGAAATTAATTTTTGGTATCCGTTGGATCGGACTGGTTCAGATTTGTTGCTTCCCTCCAAACCAAAAATTGAGTTATATCTGTTCATAGAGAACAGTTACACAAGTTATGTCTTCTAGTTTCCATTTGTTTTCTGGATTGTGTCTTTTAGTTTGGTGGTTGTTCGAAAAGTCACCAAAATGTCTATAAATACTCAGGCTCTCATTATCATTCTGTATTTATTCATTCATCAATCCATATTCAGAGTAAATCTAAACATTAGTGTATTGCATTTTGGCATTAAGACAGTCTGCATTTAAGAATACATAACACAATTTCTAGTTCGTTGGATAAGTAAATTACAGTGCTATTTCTACTCGTGTAAAAATCATTATATCTTGGGAAGCAAACGCTTAATATTCATAAACACCGTGTGTGGGGGCAAAATCTGTTTTAAAGACATAGTATCAAACACTAGCCTTGATCTATATCAAGTTCAATAACAATTCATGTTCTATAACCGGGTTAGTATTTATATTAGTTTAACAAACAACTGTTGTTACTGTTTCGTTAAAACTATAATAACTATTTCTATATTCTGTGTAACTGTTTCGCATTTGATTGTTACTGTTTTGTTATATATTACATGCTTCAAATTAGAAATTTCAATATTTAAAATACTACAAACAACACAAACTATATCAGGTTGACAAAGAGAAGAAGCAAATCAAATTGATTGAGAGATAGTAGATCTGCTCGAGAGACAGAGCAGATCCGATGTCTCCCATCCCTATATCCCAATGAAGATGATATATATTCTTCATGTAGAATTTAATACGACACACATCAGACATATATACCACATACACAGAGAGAGAGAGAGAGAAGCAAACCTGGTAGGGCTGTTCAGATGAGAGCTGTGTCGTTCACGGAAACAAGGGGTAGTGGGAAAGTGAAAGTGAAAATATAGATAAAAACCCCAAATTAGTTACCGTAGAGGGTATTTTAGTTATTTTGCAACTAATCCTACCTTTGCACTTTACAATCCCACACTTGACATGGGATACATGAATCCGGGTAAGAGATGATTGAGGCCTTTAAAAGCTACGGTCCAAGTTTTTGAAGAACAACGAATATTTCATCCCAAAAATTTGGCCAAAGCAACGATATGTGGTCCCCTTCACAATTTTAACCCAATCCCCCCTATAATCCCTCTAAATTCCACGATCCAAACTACCCCCTAGGGTTTCCTACATGTTATCTCACCAGTATTTTTCTGTCTCTTCAACATCCCGTGTGGATTTCAGGCAACAGCAAAAGCCCACTTCGGCGACAGCATCTTTTTCTGACTAAATGCGCAAAAAACTCTCACCAACCTCCCAAAACTCCCCCTACTCTACCTGTTCTTGACACTCAAAATTTTATTAAACCACTCTCTCTTTCTCTCTCTCTCTCTCTCTCCCACTTCCCAGTGTGTGACTGCATTTTCGGCTTCAAACCTGTATAGAACTGCCACAGACCACCTCAAAAGATGGACTCACCCCAATTTCAGCTCTGTTTTTAAACCCATTTTGTCCGCTTCATCATTTCAGCTACTGTCAAATCATACTCGCATTCAACATCTGCTTATGTAGATAGTTATCAGAATGATCGTGTGATCACAAAAACTGCGTACGGTGGTGCACCTTCTCAGCATGGATCAAATGTATGATAATCTGATAAACAAGTTCAAAAGTATGATAATTTGGTAAATAAGTTTTACAATAATCGTAATGGGATACATAATTCAACAGATCTTCAAAAACCCCATCATTATAAATAATGCTCAATGTAATTCAATAGAGTGCATAAAATGTTAGAAGATAATGAAGGGACTACATAACCTCCAGACTGCAAAATAAATATCCCAAGCTGCTGGCAAAAGCTTGGAAGAAAAAGGATGATCACGGTACAAGCCTAGATCTACCAAAAGTCAACGATGACAACCATCAATCCAATTCTCTATTTTTTAGCACCATTGGGTAGTTCAGTGGAGTCTCCTTCAGCTTGATTGAGCTCATCCCATGCTTCAATCCATGTGAGCATCGCATCTGCCAGCTTAATGAAGTAATCATCCACCTTACCAAGCTTCGCTCTGACTTGCTTGGAGAGTTCAATGTAGCATTTCTGAACAGTGGTGCACTCCTCCGTAAGAGTTGCAGCTTGGAAAAATGGGATCAGCTCCTCTTGCCAGTAGATACCTTTATATTCCTTCTTAAGGTTCACGAAGGGGTTGCTCGCTTTGCTGTGCCAGATGTAGGGAAGACCCGTCTTCACTCCCAATTCCAAGTGGTCACATATCACCTACACCGAGGATAAATCAAAAGCCATGAACAATTACAAAAACTGTGACCACTAAGTGCCAAAACAGGTTTTAAAGCAACAAAAGTGGCTAGCATAATGGAAGGAACTACGAAATGTAGACTGACTAACAACAATATGAAAAATACCTTCATGCACCAACCAGCCCACATGTCATCGTAGCGTCCAATGGGCTGGCCATCACCCATGAGTCCAAAGTACATTGCAGGGCCGATCAATTCACGATTGAATGCCAGATTCATACCACACATCGGGAAGAGGGTTCCCTTTGGTATTGTCAGGACTGCATCAACAAACCTGAAAATGATGGCATAGAATTAATAACCTAATTAAAGGTGCACAATTTAAACATTTAAACATTACAAAGCAAGATTGGTCTTGTACCTAGTGTTTCTCTCACGAGGCTTGACAAGCTGGGTAGGGGCATCATAATCTGGGATGTTGAGCCAGAGGCCATGGGAAACTGCAGTAGGAACGCCTTCACGCAGGCTAAATGGGTAGCCACGGACGAAATCCGCACCTTCTCGGTATGGATCATACAGGGTATTGAAGAAAAATGGAGTTGATGGGGTCAACAGGTTCTTGATGTGTTGCTCAAGTGCATTAATCTCTTTGCCAGATGGATCTTTGGCAACCTGTGAATCAAAAAAGAATTCCCGACATCACAACCCCATAGCATATTCCCCGACCTCAAAATATTGCAGAGACCAACTCAAATGGACAATAGCAAAGGCTGTATAATACTTAATAACGCAAGTTCAGAGAGGAATTTACAAACTACATGCACGACTTATTAGGGATCATATTATTTGCACATAAAAAAGACATATATTCTAAACAAAAAAGAGTGTTGGGGGTGGGGATGGGGGAGAGACAGAGACAGAGAGAAATGCAGATCAAATCAAGGTGGTACCAAAAACAAAATTTTAAAAAAAAAAAACAGATAGAAAACAAAACATATGAGGGAGAACAATAAATCCAGATCCAGTTTGACCAACACCATTGCAGACTCAAAGCACGAAGTCAATTATTTATAACCCATAAACAACACAAAATTCAAAACAAACCACAAATCAAAATCCAACCTTCACATAAAAACTACAATCATATCACAATTGGATAGATCAAAACACCAAAACCTATAAATGCACTACATAAAACACATCAAAATTCAAACTTCAATACCAAACCCACATACGATCGAACTACCCAACCAAAACAAATTCCAAAAGAGTATTTAAAAAGAGAGGCTCAGTCTTACAAAGCAATCATCATCGATTGTGAAGATGTACTTCTTCTTGGAGACCATATAACCGAAGCAACGGCAAGCGGAGTCCTTGAAGGATATGCAGGAGGCTTTAGGACCCAGAATTCTGTTGATGTCATTTCGATTGTAGAGCTCATAGTCGAATCCTTCTGGGACCTTGATAACCTTTGATGGGTCGCCGTCTTGAACAATGATCAGATGGTACGGTTGAAAGAAAGGCCTCCACATCTCCAAAAAATCTAGGTTTCGGATTGTGGGTATCACTATGTCTAACTCATCTTTCAGAAGGGGGGTGGGAGAGACAGAGGTTTCGGCCATGGTGGAGTGTGAGAGATTGGATCAGGGGTGAGTTTTGACACAGAGACAGAGAAGGGGTGTTGAATTTCGATGGAGGCGCACTATATGAAACTCCACAGCGACTGGAGACACGCTACTACTAGTGCGACTGGAGTAGGTTTTCTCATGCAAAAAAAAGGTGAAAAATAAATAAATAATTTCCTTTCAAGAAAATGGAAAAATGTTAACTAAAATTCTTGTATTTTCTAGGACAGTAGAAGGTTGACAAAATGACAACTGACATCCAATTGATCGTTGTTCCAATTACAAAAACTGAAAATTGGCTCCTCTCTTTTGGGGAGTTTTACGGCGGTACGTAGGAGTACTAAAAGCTATTTTTTTTAAGATTAATTTATAATTTTTTGAAATATAAATTATAACTTTAAAAAATATAATTAATTATAAAATATTGGGATCAAAATTGCGTTTTTTATAATCGATTATAGGTGTCTGTAATTGATCACGACTTCTCTTGAATAATTATAACTTTTTTTTTTAAAGTTATAATTTTATCATATAAAATAATAATCGATAGCACCAATACCAAAATTATTTTTTTTTGTAACGTAGAATTTTCCCTCTCTTTTTAATGGGGATGTTAGACAAAAGTCATGCACCTGCACACCATACCGTAACGTTATGCAAGCCACATATCAATTAAATTGCTACGTTTTTCATAAAATAGAGGACATCCATTAAATAGAGATGATACATTTGTAAACTAACCCGAAGATGGCAATTTCTAGGTGTGGCAATTTTATGATATGCAACACATAAATATGATTTAAAATTAATACAAAATTAATAAGTTAAGATTAATTATTTTTTAACACGAACTTAAAGATGACATGATATGTGTTTACATCCAAAATAATAAATTTCATGGTGACAAATAGAAGCAATTTGATGGTCATAAAAGAGTCTATAAGAGTCTATACTTGATAGGGTGGTTAAGGAAGTGAGACTCTTAAAATCCCGATAAACAATGAAACGTGACATCATGAGTTGTCTATTATAGACGATTCGATACACATTTGCACATCTAGATGGAAGATATCATGATTTCAGTTATTACCAAACCACATGGCTTTGATAGTTATGGGTCATCTCCTATGAATAACAAAGGCAAGGCTACAGAAAAGGGATTCTCAATCAACAAAATAACTCTACACAGAGCTAACATCTATGTTGTTTAGTTTACTTCCCAACAATCTTACTTTAGCCTATAACCAATCACTCTAGTGAAATTTACATTTCCATTTATTGTCAAACATATTTTTTAGCACGCCTATTGGGACCAAGTAAGAACATGATGAACACTCGTAGAAAAGCCAAAATTGGCTCATCATAAGTACCTTCAGTGCACGAGGATGTTGAAGATGGCAGGTCTAGCATCCTCAACCTGCAAGAAGATTTGCCTCTACTCGGTGGTTAAGAAAATTGAGAATTCGACTCAGAGTCGGTGGCTTCGATTAGAATGTTGTCATAGGAAGTCTCTCAACAAGTGTCCAAGTTCATCAATGGTCAAGGAGACTTGATCGAGAAAAATTTGGCTGCACAAGGTAGGCAGTGTAGTGACTGCTTGACAATTTCAACTATCTATGAGGCACATGGCAACCACTATTTTCCCTTATACAAGTAGTACCCACGAAGGCACCACAACTAGTGGTTCCTCCGTATGTGCCGCCCCCCAAGGGCCCAGCAAGCCAGAAATGGCCATTGGAAAAATAATAATCTTTTTTTTCAAGAGGACATGGCCCCCCAATCCTGAGTTTGGGCGGCATACGAGGTAGCCTCCTTTGTTCTACCAATGGCACCTCAGTTGGTCATGAACAAGACCAATTAGACAAAATTATCTAAGAACATGGCAGCCTTACCATAAGACACATGACTAGGTCAACATACCAAAAACCATACCCTGACTGGGTAGACAGGGAATATAAGTATCCTTGGGAATACAATGTCCCAGTGTTTGTAGCTTTCTCGGGAGAAGACGGTCAATCAAATGTAAAGCATATCAGCTGCTTTACCGTGCAATGTGGTGAAGCAGGAGCGAATGAGTTTATGAAATTAAGGTCATTCGCTGATTCCTTGACTAAGGCGCCCTTCAGATGGTATATTGATTTACCGCCTAACTTCGTGTTACACTGGCAGCAACTAGAAGACAAGTTTCATGCCCAATTTTCCTGCACTAAATCTAAAGTAATAATGGCCGATTTGTCCAAATTATACCAATGACGTGTTTCAAAAAGGCTAGGTATAGGTTTAGATTGGTCTTGCCTGAGATGGAGTACATGTGCATTGTGCAAAATGATCTAGGTTTGAACTCCAAAAGAAATTTGAAGGAATGGAGTTCAATGAACTATTCGAGTTGGCAATGCAGGCCACGCGATATGAGTAGATACTACGAGAGGAGCCGAATCAAAGAAATGCATCCAAGGATATGTATTACCTAGATCCCAATACAAAGGTCCTCATGGTCGAACCAGACTAAGAGTTGGAGGTGAACATGGCAAAGCTAGTGGCTAGATGGCCACATGTATGCAAGGCTTTAGCCAGGGCCTTAAAGAATTTGGTACAAGCTTTTTCTAGCACTGATAAAAAAGTTGCTGAAGGCAATAGTTGAAAGTATGACTTCGACATTTTGAAGGTCAACCATATCTTTTACCATCTACTTGTTAACGATATTATCAAGCTATCTTTTGGTCACTGGATTCCTTCGGCCGCATAGCTAAAGAACTAGACATATTGTAAATGGCATAATCAGTGAAGTCATTCTACTAATAACTATGTGGTATTTCATAATGCCATTCAGGACAACCTAACTAAAGGCCATTTGATCTTCGGAGATAAAAGGAAACCAAAGATGCAAGTTGACAAGGATAATTAAAAACCCTATGAAAGAAGTTAGATTTGAGCATTAGAAAGATTAGGGAGCAAAAAAGCCCAGTGACGAGAATGGCATTTCCCTTAAAGACAAGTCTTCGGAAGAAGATCCCCGGAAGAAGTTTGGCTATTCAGTTGTGGTCAAGGAGCAGTTTGATATGATCAACAAAGGCCTTTGCCCTAAGTGAAAGGCTTACTATGGACTCACTACAGGTAAGGAGTAATGTGAGAAAACAAGCGAGTGGCTATGAAAAAGGTGGCATGACAAAGCCCTCCAGTGGGAGTGGTCAAGTGAGTGGTCGTTGCCTAAGTGGGATTATGAAGATAGGCCCAAAAAATTCATGAGGTCGAGCTACAAAGAGCATGACAGGGATGTTCCAGAACTATTGTGAGGCCTCCCAAGGCCTAGATACAAATAATTTGCCATGAAAATAACCCCTGATCAGACCATCAGAACTGAGGGGTATCAAGATTGACCTAGGATGATTAAACCAACTAAGACCTTGGAAGGTAGTTGGTATGTGGCCCATCATCCAAAGTTCCCATAGTATCACCCGTCAACAACTATTGTCCAAAACCCAAAAGCACAGGAAGCATATCTAAGCAGACCTGCACAAGTGGTAGGATTTCAGGAGTAAGATGCCCAAGAGGTGTGAGAGACTTTCCAACGAAAATATCCCGATGTTAGGGCTATCAAGTCTCAATTTAGTATTTCTCTACCTCCACAGTGTGCAGTGACTCCAAATAAGGGGGAAATTATCCATGGGGAAAACTCGGTTTAGATCTGCGAAAGTCACGGAGACCATCTACTTTTCATTTTTCTTCTTTACCATAAATGTATTGGAGAGCCAAGTTGGATAGCGTACCTCTATTATTGATTGTTCCTCCAGTTGCTTTATCACTTACTCATTCCTAGCCTCAGTGTATTGAAGCAAAGACCTTCGCTGTTTTTTCTTTATTGGTTTGAACCTCGGGTCAACGTTCAGGTGATATGAAAAAACATTGGGATCGATGCCTGACATTTTATAGGGCATCCATGGATACACATCGACATTATTCTTCGGAGATTTTCTAGGGATTCCCCTTCTTTTTTTAGTTAGTAACAAACCAACAAAAAAGAATCTATTGGTCTCAAGTTCATCTATATTGATGGTTCATAGGTCTTCCACAACATGTTCAGCTGGACCTACCATAGGTTCAAACTTAAATTGCTACTTTGAAGAGTTGGATGTCAACTTGGGGTCCTAATGTGGTCCTTCTATAGTCCTTTCTTTTACTATCACGAACAAACAAGCACGCGAGCTGACTTGATCCCTCGAATGTCACTATCCCTTTTTACACAAGGAACCAAGTTTTGATGGTAGGTTGATGGCACCACCCTAATCTTATGTAGCCGATTACGCCCTCACGATAATGTTATAAGATGACTCTACCTTGATGACTAGAAACTCGGTCATCACACCAACCAACCCTACATGAATCAACAAGGTGATCTTTCCTTTAGGCAAAACTACTGTGCAGCTAAATCCTACCAGTGGCGCATAAACTGGTTTTACATCCTCCTCCTTCAAGCCAAGTTTTTCAAATAACCTTGTATAAATCACCTCGTAAGAACTCCTTGGTTAATGAAGATTCACCTAACATCAAAGTTAGCCAGAATTAGAGTCATGATTAAGGCATCATTGTGATGGTGGTGAATCTCAACCAAATCATAATTGGAGAAACTAATCATCTCCAAACGTAAACCATTTGAGGTTTTTTGTTAGCATGTTTAGTTGAGGGACCAAATTGAAAAATTTCTCTAATGTGTCCAGCCTTCCTGACAAATTTCTCTAACGTGTGCAGCCTTTTGAATATAAGCCCTAACAACTTTATTTGTTGACATGTTCTGGTCTTAGGCAGCGTAAATTATATCAATCACCCCTCCGGGGTCCTGTACTTGGCCTCACTTCGTCTTCTTCTTTTCATTTATCTTAGTCTCTTTTTTTTGGGTCTATGAAGTACGAAAGGTGTGCCTTACGAACGAGTTCCTCAAGGTGCTATTTTGGGGAGTGACAATTCTTCATCACGTGTCCAATACCGCGATGATAGTAACACCTCAAATTGGGATTCCTCTTCTTGGGATCTCCTCCTTACTTGTTAGGCCAATTGAAATATGACTTTCATTTGATTTGGGATAGAATTCTATAGATCAGCTCCTTGAAAATAGTATTAACTCAGAAAAATGCCGATCATGGTTGGAACTCTACCTTATCCTTCCCCTTTGTCTCAAATCGTAGCTGGTGGGATCTCTCTTTTCCATTAGCTTTTGTTGTAAGGGTAGGAATTATAGTTAAATTTTTAATGGAGATTAAAGGTAATTCTACAATCCTGTATTTTAGGGTATCAATATTAGTTTGGAAGTATTATGGAGAGTTATGCCATTATGCTCAAGGTAGAATTAACATTAAAGGAGAAAAACTAATTTGGTACATTTGGATTATTTGAATTATTAGAAAGGCAATAAGCAGTAGATTGATTGATAACGATGTGATTAGACAACCTTATTTTATTGTGAGTTTCTCTCAATACACTTAACAAGTATTAATTAATTAAAAATCGGGAATCCATTGGTTGAGTGTGGGGTTGACAGCTCACTCTTACTCATATATGGATAAAAAATTAGGGCAATGGTAAAGAAACATAGGAGGATAAAATTTTCCTCTCAATATTGAAGGCCCCAAAGATAATAGTGTTCATAGTGAGGTGTTTACGTAACTCACTTTCCCTAGGGAGGCCCAAACAAAAGAGATAGCAGTGCTTTTCTCATCACCAACGTCGACATAAGTCTCCAAGTACGTTGTGGCGTACTCGCAGAGAGTCTCTCCTCATTTTTGGCATAATGCCAAGAGTGTGTCAATTGTCATTGGCTCTTGGCCGTTGGCTATGAATCAAGAGACGAACACCTTAGCAAGTTACTCCCAAAAGAAGATCGAGTTCACAGGCATCCCATGGAACCACTTAAGAGCCGAGTTTCCCAAGCTGGAGGAGAACATTTTGCACATCAACGCCTCATTGCTTGTCTAGATGGTCATCTTGTTAATAAAGGCTCCTATGTGGAGCACGGAATTGCACTTGCCATCATATAACTCGAAAGTCGGAGGAGTAAAATTTTGTGGGGTTCAGATTCTCATATAGACCGAACAAAAGGTGTGGTAGTCATCTTTGCGAGGGTCTGCCTCTCCCTCTCCTTCGCTAAATATATGAGGCCATCTTGAGAGAAGTCATGTTGCAACTGAGTGGCTACTTGACGAGTTGTCTCAGAGCGCCTATTTTTCTCTATTTGATAGTCGTCGTCCTAGTGGTCTTTCTTGTGATATTGAGATGAACTCTCATGCCAATCCCCTTGCTTCGTAGGACGACATTGTTTACGTGTTTCTTCTTTTTCCCTATGATAAGGATGATTATGCCTCGAAGAAGGGTCTCTAAAGGTGCAGTGGATAACATTTTACCTTGGTATGTACCTTCTTCAACTTTGATTATGAGTCAAATAGCTCCTTGTTGGAGAACGGCTCCTACGTCGGGAGGAAATGGTTTCATCAAAGTGATCGTCCCAACAATCAAAGTTATGGGTTTGATGTTTGACCATGTCGCTTGCCACTCTAATGTAGGGTGGCCTTGCTTGAGAACTTCTAATTCCTCTATTTTCTTCCTTATTGCCTCATGATAATCCACATCAGTAGCTAACTCGCCTTCTATACCAAGGGTAGGTATGTTGCGATGAGAAGGATTTTTTTTCATTAGAGTGGTCATGTCCATCACGAGGTAGTACGTCCACTATTAATTGGAGGTCATAGTTAGTGGGATCTTCAAGGATTGAGGGTAGTGGAAATAGAGTGCTACTAGTTCCAGGATCGAGGGTTTTCTTGCTCGACATGGTTCAAGGCTTTTTGGTTGGTAGAAAATCTAGTCGTTTCTCATAGACGACGTCGAAAATAATTTCACACAATGAGTAACCACCTCATATAGACTAAGAAGGTGGTGAGTAAGTCTTGAGGAACCTGCAAGACAAGAAAACATCTTGGTGAACCAATGGCCAAAGTTGGCCAAAGGGACTCTGATGTTTAATTAAAGTAGCAAATCAAAGAAGAGTATAGAGTGAATAAACTAGGATTGAATAAATTACTTGGTACTCGAGACGTTTATTTGTAGTGGTAAGAAGTTGTATTCTAAAGACTTCAAACTGTAGGTTGTGATAAGATAAATCTCATCATCAATTTCTAAAGTGGCTTTGTATTTTATTTTGTGAGTCCTATTAAAGTGGTTTTGTGTTTTATTTTATTAAATTATTTTGTTTTTAGTTTTTAGATTTTAGGATCCATGTATTACGAGGGACTAGTAATATTCAGGTTGGGGGGTGTGATTAACCATCAAAATTATTATTTTATTATAATTAATGATTGATTAATTACATATTATTTATGATTAAATGTGTTAAATTCCTTAATTTTTTAGTTTGATACTTTTTCTAGTTGTTTGGTTTATTTTGCTGGTAAATTGGTTGATTTAAAGTAATAATGAATAATGCAAGTGAAACAATCACTAGAGGAAGAATGATAACTAATAAGGATTGAAGAGTCAAGATTTGAGATTGAAAGACTTAAAGATATGACAACAATTTAATCCTTATAAGAGTCCAAGTTGGAAGAAAACTCATTTAGAGTTGGATTAGGAAAGTGTTCAAGAAGAAAAAGATTTGACACGTCTTCAGTATTTTGGTCATAACTTTTGAATTTGATATTCGATTTACTTAATATTTGGGGGTTAAAAAGAAGACTTCAAAGGCTACAAAAGTGTATTTCACGAAATTTTCATGATTCAACCTCCAAAATATACGAATTTCAAGTTCGAAATCTGGACAGATTTTATACCCGCGTCCCAAAGATTTTATGCACGGGATTTAATCTTAGAAGACTTCTTTTTTGAAAAAGAATTCCTTTCAACCTATACTTAGGATTTATTATTAGTATAAATAGGGGTTCTCATTTAGAGATTATTTATTCTTTTTCCCATCTTTTTATTTTTTTTTTAGTTCATTATGTCTAACTAGAAGGCTAAACTAGAGTTAGGGGAAAACCTTTTAATGAAGTACGGTAATATTATTGATTCTGAATTTAATAATTTATAATATTTTTTTAATTTAACTTCTGATTTCTTAGTAAAGTTTTTATTCTATAAAAATCTTTGAGTCGTTATGCTATGTACATCGATTGCTTGAATTTTCCTGTAAGTAAATAACTGGTTATTCCACGTTTGAAATACACTTCTGTGATTGCTTTTTGTTACAATTCTCTGTGGTTCAATCTCGAATTTTTGAGTATTATATTATTTCGCAACAACCTGCACTTGAATGATCAATTCTAAATTTGTAGCAGGGGTCTTGCTCCTAGATCCCTTATCCCCAGCTCCTAGATGGTCGAAGTAGTATTTAACAAGGACTATGGGTCCAAAGCTAGACATTAACTGAATAGAACTCGTCCCATGAAAACGGACAATTTAGAAGAGCCTTCGTTGAGTACCTCTTGCCAAGTATAGTGCCAGTCGATCGGCACTTTTTTTGGCAGCTACCAAACATGTGTCTATGAAAGTATAGTGCAATTCCATGTTCTGTCGGTCGGCACTTTTGTCGGTCAGCACTGAATTACCGAAAAGGAACTCCTACACAAGGTACATGTTATACAAATAAAATATTTGCGGAAGGTGGCTAATATGACAATGTTAATCATGTATTTTAAGGGAAAATTTTGTGTTGACAAACTTGAAAAATTACGATAGCTTGATTAGGGAATTTTTTATTGCCAACTCAGTTTTCTCCGGTATATCACGGGAATAGTATTGAACCTCTTTGCTAAGTGATTCTTTCCACATTAAGAGGGTAAACCTATGGGTGATTAGATCAAAAGATATACATATATTGAATAATTTAATTATTCAATTTACGTCTAATTAAGAGATTTATCAAGTTTTACTATAACAATTTTTTTGAGATCGCTAAATTTGAACTATGCATAGTCATTCATTTCAATATAATTATAATGGTATGACTTTCCATGTGTCATGGTTAGATTAGACGAAAAAAGTATGATATCAAAAAGATAATTGTTCCATAGCAAAATTCAATCCGGAACTGAGTCCCAGGAGAAATCAGTGTTTGTCCGTACAAAATTTAAAAATGCCGGTGTATCCGAGTAAATGAATAAAGGATCCTGGAAAATGAAAAGTACACGATGGCACTTGAGGGACCGGCGTTTACGGCACGAAGGGCGGAGTTCGAAGGGACCTGTCGGAATGCTAATGGTTGGGGTCCCAGGGGCGAATTCTTCAAAGTCGCCGACGCTTTTGTGTTTGGACCAATGTGCATGACAACTGTGTTAATGTCCATTGACCCTACCAACTTTCCATATGAAACGTGGCGCCTTAGCACGTAATAACCAATTTTTTCTGCTTCATTATTTGGTCGTGTTCATTACTCTCTTGCACTGCTGTCGTCCGTCGGTGTCTTCAAAACTGTGTTTCCATTAACCCTCTGAAATCAAATAAAGAAAGGTATGTTTGGATGATCCACACAAAAGATTGGATTAACGATGGACAACTGTGTTCATGCTGGTCTTAATTTTTATGTTGATAGTAGGTGATAAGTTCGAAATTAACTGAGTCAAGTCCAATAAAAATAAACCAAAAAAGTTCAAAGAAAAGTTTAAGAACAGATGGATCAACCATGGAGTTATGTGAGAATCCAAAACAGAGACCAAGCTCATCCTCAAAGGGGGCGCCACCCAAGGGACCAAATGGGTGCCGCCCAGGGTGCCCAAGGGGCGTCACCCATGTGGCCTCAAGTGGGCGCCGACCATGCCTTGCCCATCATCCCCTCCTCACTTTACTCCAATGCAAGTCCAAGATCACTCCGGGTCTAAGCCCAAAGTCAAGTACGAGCTCAGTCCAGTTCAACACCCGCCTCCGAAGAAATAGGAACACGAGGGAGAAAATATTGGAATAGGCACGGAGATCTCCTACCATAGTTGTACTTACTAAAACAGTAGAAGTCTTCCTCTTCACGTCACCACCTCACCGCCTCATTACACCTATATAATGTAAGTCCTCTCTAGATAAAGGGCATGCTCTCATAACCTTGAGATCTCTACATACACTACACCTTCCTATACGCAATGCTCTCTCTCTCCTCTCTCTCTCTCTCCAAAGTATTGTAATACTCCTGGAGAATACTCATTCCGATGACTTCACTCATTAATAAAAGATTCAGGCCACCACTGTCGTTCTCGAGAGTGGAGTAGGTCATCCGGACCGAACCACTATAAGCCTTTGTGTTTTCTCCTTATTTACTGCTTTAATTATTTATTGTCATTGATTGTTTGTTATTGCTTACTAATTGCACTCGTTCGTATACTTGACTGTTGATCTTGCGCGAAGACAATTTTGTGCATCATCAATTTGGTGCCGTCTGTGGGAAAGACTAATTTTCTACTCTTACTCAATCCATGGCAATCACTACCCGATCTATAAGCCAGCAACCAGGACACAACAACCCAGCTCATCGGGAAGAGGCTTCGCCTCCCCTCGCACCATCGAAACCATCTACTACGACGACCCCCGTCGTTGGACAACAACTTCTACAGATTATGCAACTGCTGGTAAAACAGAACCAGCAGATCATCCAATTAATGCTCACCCAAGGAGGTGTCGCCCCTCACCGTATAGGAGGAGCCTCACTCCCTCCAACAGGAGAGGAGCAACAACCCTTCCCTCCTGGGTGTCAGGCAGCCCCTCACCATGGGGGCCCTCGCCAGAATGCCCCAAGGCCACACCAGGGCGCCCCTCGCCCAGTAGTCCCTCCTCAACGCGCAAGGAGCTCACATGTTCCCCCTGCACACATACCTGCACAGGAGGACAAAGAAGGAGAGAGCCAATATGGGAACCATGGAAGCCAGAACCACCACCTGACAGAGGACGTCCCCAACCAATGGGACAAGAAGATCAAAGAGGTACAAAACCAACTTGGCAGCGCCCTCAACGCAATCAAGGCCCAGGCGCCTGAAATCGTGACTACTTGGTAAGGTGCACCGATACCCCTTTCATTGCTGATATCGTTAACTACCCCCTACCCTTGAAGTTCAAGATGTCCACTATCGAGATCTTTGATGGCACAAAGGACCCCCTAGACCACCTAGATACCTACAAATCCCTTATGCAACTCCACAATGTGCCTAAAGAGATAATGTGTAGAGATTTTCTTACCACCTTGAAGGGGTCTACTCACCAGTTGTTCTCCAAGCTCAGGCCCTCCTCCATCCGCTCCTTCGCTGAGCTCAGCAAGTCCTTCGTCTCCCACTTCACTAGGGGACGCCGACATTAAAAACCAGTAACCCACTTGCTCACCATCAAACAGGACAAGGATGAAAGCCTTAGAGATTACCTTGCCCGCTTCAATGAGGAGATCCTCTAGGTTGAGGAGCCAGATGATAATGTTGCTCTGGTTGCCTTTATCGCCAGCGTCTGCACCTCCAGCTTCATGTTTTTAGTCCTTAAGAAGCAGCCCTCCAACATGCCCGAGCTACTGTCAAGGGCACAAAAGTATATGAACGCCGAGGATGTCACCAAGGCCAGACGAGGTGAGTCCTCCCACGGAAGCGAAAAGAGAAAGAATACCCGCGAAGACAGGAGATAAACAAAGAATAAGAGAAATAGGATAGAGAAAATCTCTGTCAAGGACCGCCTTGGTCCCCCACCTCTGAGAGAACGACAGACATTCACGCCGCTCAATGCTTCGGTGGGGCATATCATGTTCCAAATACAGGATAACCCCACACTTTGTTGGCCCGAAAAAATAAAGTACGCCCCAAACCGAAGGAGCCGGAACAAGTACTGCCGCTTCTACCGCGACCATGTCCACAACATAGACGACTGTTTTGATCTTAAAAGGCAGATCGAGGATCTCATACAACGTGGCTAGTTGAGGTAGTACTTTGCTGGCAGAGGGCAAGCCCCACCAACTAGTCGGGACCAAGGCCACAGAGAATGCCCGCAGCCCCTCGGAGAAATTTAGACAATCTCCTGAGGGCTAAGAGGAGGAGACAACTCCAACTCCACCAGGAAAGTCTTGGCCCACCTATGGGAAACCGACGAGCACCTGAAATTTTATCTATCATTTATTGTTTTAGTTAATTTATTTTGTTATTTGTTATTATTTTATGAAATAAAACTCTGTGAAGATTATTGTGCCCGAATTGTCTTCCTAAAATTTACAAATAGCTTACAAAAGTCAGAACATGACCTAACAACAAGGAAGACAAAAATATGAAAAGTACCATCACCAGGTGCCCAAACGAGGGGTCTCGCCCTCTCTACCTTGGACGTCTCCCATGCTTGGACTATGACTCTGCTCTTGCACAAGTCACCTACTAAGCTTCTGCCACGGCAACCATCTCCCGAAACTATACGTAGCTCGGCCTATGACTCTGCTCTCCTTCAAGTCACCTAGTAAACCTCTGCCACGACAGCCATCTCCCAAGACTATACGTAGCTCTACCTCAGCTCATGCGGCCCTCTCACGGGACATCCACAGCTCTGACGTTACTCTCATACAAACAACCTACCCCTCTCTCCAGGTAATCATGTTAGATATTTTAATGTTGAGATAACATTGTTTTTTCCATGCACACAGTTGAAGCTCAGGTCGTTTGCAACCGAGCCACTACTAGAAGTAGGGTCAAGCCACAGTCCCCGTAAAAATTACAATGTAGCTTCAACTCCTACATCGGTACAAGGACTAATTCTAATACACATAGAAGCCTCAATCTGGGAAAGAGCAGGGGCACCACCGAATCCTGCTCCCATGAAACAACCTGGTCATCAGACCTTGGCCGAAAAGTACTGGGGGCATAAAACCTCGTCCTCTTGAGAGGAGGACAAGACATCACCCTAAAAGCACAAGAGTCTCCACCATCACTCTATCAACAGGGGGCCTATAATTAGAGACAAGGTCAATTAGTGAGCAAGCACCAGAGAGGTGTCGCTCATAGCAAGACTTAAGGTGTCCCCCAAACATAGCAATGCTCAAGGCCTCCTGGTGTCGCCCAAGGCGCCTGACCAGCCTCCTGGCATCACTTGAAGCACCATCACAGTCTCCTCCTGGCGCCGCCCAACGTTTAGCGCCCAATAGACCCTCTCACTTGACCAACAGGCGTCGCCCAAGGAAGAAAACGAAAAAAAAAAAAAAGGAAAGATGCAAGGGGCGACACCCAAAGTAAGCCAACAAAGAGAGAGAGAGAGAGAGAGAGAGAGAGAGAGAGATAAGGGAGGCGGCGCCCTGCAAACAAGAAAAAAAAAATAAGAAAAGGTGAAGGAAGCCCACGACCAACAACTGTGACAGGCAAGAAAAAAAAAGAAGAGAAAGGGAGAGAGGGGCGGCGTCCAGCAGCAAGCAAGATAGAAGAAAGAGAAGAAAAAAAAAAGAGAAAGGGAGAAAGGGGCGGTGCCCAACAGCAAAAACAAGAAGAAAAAAAAAAGAGAAAGGGGAGGGAGCTCAAGAGCCAGTAGCCAAGCCAAAAGGAAAAGAAAAAAAAAAGTCAACAAAAATGGGCGCCCAATCAACCTTAAAAAAAAAGAGAAGGAAAAGAGTCAGCAAAAAAAAATTTATGTTTGATACCGATCAATACAGTGGAGTCTTGAAGACGAGAAAGATTTTGACTCACTCCAATGAAAACAAAGCACATGCCCACGAGCCTTTCCTCTCGAAAAAGTCAGAGGCTATAGAGGCATGGGGGGCAAATGATGAGTCCGAAATTAACTAGACCAAACCCAATAAAAATAAGCCGAGAAAGCCCAAAGAAAAGTCCAAAACCAGATGGATTGACCAAGTAGTCAAGTGTGAGTCCAAAACAGAGACCAAGCTCATCCTCAAAGGGGGCGTCACTCAAGGGACCAAATGGGCACCGCCCAAGGTGCCCAAGGGGTGCCACCCATGTGGTCTCAAGTGGGCGCCGACCATGCCTTGCCCATCCTCCCCTCCTCACTTCACTCCAATGCAAGTCCAAGATCACTCCGGGTCCAAGCCCAAAGTCAAATACGAGCTCAGTCCTGTTCAAGACCCTCCTCCGAAGAAATAGGAGCACGAGGGAGAAAATATCAGGATAGTCACGAAAATCTCCTACCATAGTTGTACTTACTAAAACAGTAGAAATCTTCCTTCTCACGTCACCGCCCCATCACACCTATATAATGTAAGCCCTCTCCAGATAAAGGGCATGCTCTCATAACCTTGAGATCCCTATACACACTACACCTTCCTACACGCATTGCTCTTTCTCTGTCTCTGTCTCTCTCCCTCTCTCTCTCTCCAAAGCATTGTAATACTCCTGGAGAATACTCACTCCGGTGACTTCACTCATTAATAAAAGATCTAGGCCACCGCTGCCGTTCCCGAGAGTGGAGTAGGTCATCCGAACCGAACCACTATAAACCTCTGTGTTTTCTTCTTATTTACTACTTTAATTATTTATTGTCATTGATTGTCTGTTATTGCTCACTAATTGCACTCCCGTTCGTATACTTGACTGTTGATCTTGCGCGAATACAATTTTGTGCATCATCAGTGGGAGTGTTCAAATTTTGAATTAGTCGTAATTTTTTATTCTACTTGATACTATTGAACCGCTAGCCAAAAAAAAATCAAATAGGAATATAAAATACTCATTAATTTTCATATTTCTACTCTACCCTACCCACATTAATTTATATATATATATAGTAGAACAAAATTTGAATCCAAAAGACAAAGAGAGGTCCAGATCGTTTTGAAACAAAACATAAACACATCCAACGGATAACGTAATCCCAACATAAAAGATGATTCAAATCATCTCAAAAATTTTGATCTAACAGTCTATAGTTAGTTCTGAATTTCTTTTTCCGCCCATAAAGAAACCTCTTATCGTAAGACTCTACACTCCTATCTATCATACGTCTCTATCTTAAATTTAAAAAAACACAATAACAACTCATATTGAATTCATTTTATATTAAATGATCAAAATTTCATCTAAATTCATCAAACTTAATCCAATGACTCACAACACATCCCACACAAAAATAAAATCCCACTAGGGGCGGAGCCAAAAAAATACTTTAGGATGGACACATTAATAAATTTTAATTATTTTTTTATTAATGTTACCAATGACTTAATTCAATGTAACTGTAATTTTAGTTGTAAATTTAAATGTTAGATAAAATTTATTTTCAATCAAAAGGGTGCATTGAATTATGTCATCAAATTAGATCTAAATAGCATTTTTTATTTTTTTTTTTCAAGTGACCATAGAAGTTCATAAATTCATATTTACTATAATTATGAGTAAAAATTCATTAAACATAAAAGGTTAAAAAACGATTTGCATGGAATGAACAAACAAAAAATAAAAATAAATCATTTAAAACTTCGTATAAGACTAATTATTATCATTTTACAATTAAATCTAATTATTGTTTATCATTTAAAAGAATTACAAATCAATGATATCAATAAATGCTTTTTTTCTATATACAAAATGGTAATAATAGTCTTTCATTTATTACCATGTAATTTATTACATTATGACACTCATTTCTATACAATAATAAAATAATCCTATAATTTAGAAAAATGAATGCGATATGCCTAAAAATTATTAGGACATGTCTGTGTCTAAAAATTTAAGAATAATAGTAATTGCATCTAATTCGAAATTTAATTTTATATCCTGACAAAAAAAAAAATTCAAAATTTAATTGTTAGGAACCGAATAGCTTGTGACCATTGGATGGATAGTAGACGTTATTAAATGTAGGGACTCATTATTAGATTTAATATCATAATGTATTAGTTCTAATAACATTATTTAAAAATTAATTATTATTTAAGTAGTCATCTATCTTAATCGATATCACAATAATACAATAATAAGGTGAACAAAATTAAATATGTCTAAATTTTATTTTAAAAAATATATATTTATTGTAAAAAAATTGAGGGTGAGCACAATTAAATATATTTAAATTTTATTTTAAAAAATATATATCTAATGTCAAAAATAAATTGAGGGGGGCACGTGCCCACCCTGGTCCAAGGGTGGCTCCGCTCCTAAATCCCACTCAATTTAACTACACCCACATACTACCCATTTTGTCTAACACACAACTCAAACTCTTTTTCTTTCTCCCATTAATCATCTCACCTCTCTTAGTTTCTCAGAAATCATTGTCATCCTCTTCAGTCTGTCATCTCTTTGTGCAGACTTCAACAATGGATAGACCTTCTTCAGCGACGCACGATATAATTTGGAGACCCACTGGAGTTACCCACTCCAACCATCCACTCTCTTCCATCCAAATTGTATTGGCAGTGATCTAACCTCCGGAAGTACTCTCGTGGTACCCATTATTGCTTATCGTTGATGATTTTTTTTGGTTTGATTTAGTGGTGTATGTTTTGACAATAGTTTATTGTTTTTAATTT
Source organism: Ilex paraguariensis (assembly GCA_963454935.2). NCBI lineage: Eukaryota > Viridiplantae > Streptophyta > Magnoliopsida > Aquifoliales > Aquifoliaceae > Ilex > Ilex paraguariensis. Next base: position 143,604 of record CAUOFW020000203.1, on the reverse strand, counting down.
TTAACATTCGTGTGGTTTTGTTGTAGATTTATTGTCATTAACTAATTTTTGTTAAATGTTATATGTTAAAAGAGTATTGTTTGACCTTAATTTATGTTGATTTTGTTTAATTTCTAATTTTACGATAAAACTTTGCATAAAATTAAAAATATTTATATTAAACACACATAAAATGCATAATATCTCTAAGTTTAGTACTTTTTTTTCAAAGTTTGACAGTTTAACATTTGACCTCAATAACCGCATACACACTATCAAATGGACAATGTCACCATTTTTGGACATGCAAGTTATTTAGTATATCGATTTTTTCAAAACCTTTGGTATAATATTTCATTAAAAATCATTATATACTTACTATATAATTTTTCATCCTTCTTATTACAAACTGATTCATACCTAGAGTACACTGTAAGTAGAACTTCTTATCACGCATCATAGTACCGATGGTTGATGGTTACTTCTTACTTCTTATCAATCAATGAAGTTTAAATTGTCTTTATAATTCATAAATAAAATCATCAAGTTATTATTCATACCAAAAATAAATCACTACTGTATGAAAACTTATAGTTCTCAAAAAATTAAAAAAAAAATTCAAAGCCCAAGTAAATTAGCAATTAAAAAAAAAATTAAGTGACCAATACAAAAAAAAAATTAAGATACCAATTGCACTAACAAAAAATGTTCAAAACCAATCTAATCGCTATTTATTGAAAATATTCAAACATCCTATCTTTGTGTATTGAAATTTTATAAGTAACATAATGCATTCAGGCACGGGGAATGACTAGTATATCTATATAATAAAGTAGAACGAAATTTGAATCCAAAAGACAAAGAGTGGTCCAGATCATTTTGAGACAAAACATAAATACATCTAACGAACAACGTAATCTCAACATAAAAAACGGTTCAGATCATCTCAAGATTTTTGATCTAACGGTCTACAGTTAATCCCGAACTTTGTTTTCTCGCCCATGAAAAAGCCTCTCTCTCACACCTCTCTCTCTCAATCTCTCACACCTCTATCCTTTCTTCCAAACTCATCCCCAAAATCTCTCATATGGAATTCATCTCAATCTCAAATCTTCTGTCAATCTCAAATCTTCTGCCAATCTTCTACCAATCTTTGTGTCGCTGTTTATCCTCCACCAGCTCCACGCAAAAAACACACCACTAGGGTCTGTAGATATTTGAAGCGGAGAATTTGTCGAAGAAGATAACTAGTTCCTGACCATTGTTGGATTCTATTCTAATAGGTTCGTCATTCACGCCTCTTGGTCTTCACCTACAGGTTTGGAACAAAATTTATGGATTTGATTTGTTAACAATGAACTCTATTAAACAGCTGTGTTTCAAAAAAAGAGATGTCTCTTCCTCCCTCACTTGGCCGAGACCACTAATTTTTGTCTTGGGTGAGTTATAGTTTTGGTGAAATGTAGTGTCTTAGCCGTCATCAATGACGTTGACACCAGAGAGCTAAGCTCTCTATTTCTCCATCTCGACCCTGCCGCACCCTACCCCATAGTCCCTTCCACCACCACATGGGTGTGCTCTGTTTCTGTTTTATGAGATCTCTTCTTTTTTTTTTTTAGTATCTTTTTATATAGATGTTATTATAATTTGGTGCTTCTATTGTTCATCCAGAATGTTGGTTTTCATTTGATGATTTGTGTCCTTTAGTTTTGATTGTAATTCTTTATTTTCACCACTTTTTATTAACCAGTGTCTTTAGCACTTTGGGTGAAAGATGTTTGGTAGAAAGCAAAAACAATAAATTTTGTGCTTTATTATTTCATATAATTTTCACACAATGCTGATTCGAAAAAATTGGTACGTACTGCCAGTATAATACTCATTTTAGTGGGTGAAAGTATATTCATTTTAGTTTACATATAATAATCATGGTTAGGAGAGAGAGATAAAACAAGTAATGTATAACATAAATCAATTGCTGCTGATGATTATAAAGATAGAGAGCATGTAGACTATAGCTGAAACCAACTGCTAGCAGAGGATAATGAGAACAAAGTTCTGGCCACGATGATATCTCCAGAAGGGCATTTTTGTCAATGAATTCATATTATGTGTGCATGTTTTGGAAGGATATAATAGAAATCAACTGCTAACAGAATGATCAGAAATATGCAATAATACCAAAGAAATCAAATTACCAACCCCAAACTTGAACATGACACAGAATGTATAAGACAATAAGCAGTCATAATTATCACTGGAACAAATTTAGTGACTGAAATGGGAAAGACTAACTTGATATGCATACTTATTTATTTTTAAGTTTATTTTGGTTTTATCAGATTAGGGGTACCTAAGAATTGTTTATTGTCTAGGAGATGGCAGGAGTGAGTTTAGAGGTTATACGTGTTCAAGTTTTTTGAGTTATGTTTTTAGAGATAATTTTGCCTCTTTTTTTATATTCATCGGTTCTAGATACTTATTGTTATATTTTTAGACGTAATTTTCTTTATTTTTTTTATATTCATGGGTTTGTTATCAATATGTACAATGCTTTTTTGTTCATTTTTTTCATTGGTTTTGAGTTATGTTTTTAGAGATGTTTTGTCCATTGATTATTGTTTTGGGTCTTTACGCTCTCTTATGATTTCGTAATTTTTTCTTTTTCCACAAGAATTAGCATTACTGGGGTTTGGAATGACAATTTGTTCTAAGCTTTGATATATGTTTTGGTATTAATTTGTTGGAATATTAGGCTCTGTTCAAGTTAAGCATTATACGTTATGCAAAATCTTTATGCGATCCATATGATCTGATAACTTTTTTTTTTTTTGTTGAAACAGGTTGAATTTCAAATTGAGGAACACGTCTCTATTGTGAGTTTTTCTCGATAAATCATTTATGTATTTTTATTGCATCTCATATGATTTTTTGTTTATTGGATTGTGCTTTGTTTTTGGGGTTTTGTTTTTCAAATTATCATGTAATTTTCAATTTTTTTCCTTCTCTTTTAGGGATAAGGTTTATGTCCCCACTACTTCTGGTTGTTAACGAAGGGGGATCCTGCATGTTTTTATTATAAAAAATGAATAGAGTTTTTTAAGTGTTTAATGTTTAGTGTAGTATAGTGCCTTCAAGGACGTGTTATTACTAGTATATATATATATATATATATATATATATATATATATATATATATATATATATATATATATATATATATATATATATATATATATATAAACTCCAATTTTCTAACCATATGATTTAAACTTAAAATTATTATTATTGTATTTGTGCAACAATTATGATGGATTGATGTTTATACTTTCTTGTGTTTTATTATAATTGTTGTAATTATTTTAGATTTTAATGTTATTGATTTATTGTGTTGTTAAATTAGTATATGATATTTAATTGAATTGTTAAAATGATCTACAAATTAATAATTACAAAAGTGTTCATCCGATTTCCTACCCGACTTCTTACCCGATTAATTTGGCTAAAAGTAGCGTAGGAATACTACACTTGATAGGGTATGGTAAACCAAGAAAAAAAATTTCCACAAAGTGTCGAGTAAGAAGACAAAAGTTTATATTTTCTACCTCTAGGATAGAGTCAACAAGCCTAATCGATGGTGATGGGCCAAGTCCAAAGGTCCAACTCATGTTATAAGCTTGGTCCGAGTTTATAGCCTGACTCCAATAGATCCAACAAATCAAACTCAATGTAGTCAGCCTCATCAGGCTCAAGGAGCTACTACATCAACAAGGAGCAGGCAAGGTCATCCAAGAGCCTCCTCTACACCACCAAGGGAGCATCCAGGAGCCTCACCCTGGATAGAATCAACCTCTCCCATCCTTGACCAAGCCTTTGAAGAGCACCATAATTTCCTTGACGGTTAAGGAAAGGAGAGGTCGCCAAGATATTTAATTACTATTAAACGGCCCCAATCCGTTATGATCGCCAAACAAGCTATTCAATTACTACTCTAAGCCACTATAAATTTAAGCCCCACCAACACTTGGGGGGTATCAGACTCATTTGAGCATAATTCTCTCCTCCCCTCTCAAAGCTTGTGATGAGCCTGAATTTTACTGGGCCTAATTAAAATAAACCACGAAGCCCAAGTACTCAGAACCCAAGACAGAGCCCAAGGGAAGCTGGGATGATCCGTCAGGAGGAAATTCAAGAAGGCATCAAGAGACGAACGTCCAAGAGGCCAGCGCTCAAAAGGCCAACATCCAAGAGACCAACGCCCAAGAGGCGAACGTCCAAAAGGCCAACGCCGCCGCACAAGGCTACCCCTTGTCCTTCTACGTCCTCTTGACTCCAATGCAAGCCCAAGCCTACTCTAAACCAATTTCAAAGACAAGACCAAGCCTAGTCCAGCTCAGGATCTTCCTCCGATTGAATAGGAGCACGAGGGAGAGAAGGTCGGGATGAAGATCTACACTTACAATGATTACACTTACCAAAATAGTGGAGGATCTCTTACTCACATCACCGCCTCACTGCCTTACCCTAACTATATAATGTACACCCTCTCAACATTGAGGGCACGCCTCTTAAACCTCTACACCTCCCCTTACACACATTCCTCTCTCTCTATCTAAGCACTATAATACTCCTGGAGAATACTCTCTCCAACGATTTCACCCATTAATAAAAAACTCAGGCCACCACTACCGTTTACGAGAGTGGAGTAGGTTACCCGGATCGAACCACTATAAATTCCTATGTTAGCTCTTTATCTATTGTTTTACCATTAATTGTCTGTTTATTACTCATTGATTGCATCTGTTTATATTATTGACTGTTGATCTTGCGTAATACCGATTTGTACATTATCAGTTTGGCACAGTCTGTGGAAAACGACTAGTTTTCCTACACTCTCTTTCAATCCATGAAAATTACTACTCGATCAATGAGCCAATAGTCGGGAGACAACAATCCGGCTCACCAGGAGGACGCTCTGCCTCCCCTCGCACCATCTGAACCATCTACTACTTCGACTCCCGCCGGGCAACAACAACAGCTCCTGCAAACCATGCAGCTACTGGTGAGCCAAAACCAATAGATCATCCAACTCATGCTAGGTGGCGTCACCCCTCACCCTGTAGAAGGAGCTCCACTCCCTCAAATAGGAGAGGAACAACGGTCTGTCCTTTATGAGCACCAGGTAGCCCCCACCATGGGGCCCCTCACCAGAACACTCCAAGGCCGCGTCAAGGTGCTCCTCACCAAGCAATCCCTCCTCAGCACGCAGGGAGTTTACAAGTTCCCCCTCCTCATGAACCAGTACAGGAGAACAAAGACGGAGGAAGCCAATATGGAGACCATGAAAGCCAGTACCATCACCTGACTGAGGATGTTCCCAATCATTGGGATGAGAAGATTAGGGAGGTGCAAAACCAACTTGGTGATGCTCTTAATGCCATCAAGGCACAAGCGCCCAAAACCATGGACTACTTGGTAAGACGCACTGATACGCCTTTTATTGCTGATATTACCAATTATCCTCTGTCTTTGAAATTCAAGATGCCTACCATCAAGATCTTCGATGGCACCAAAGACCCCCTCAACCATCTTGACACATATAAGTCCCTCATGCAACTCCATAACATGCCTGAGGAGATTATGTGTAGAGTCTTCCCTACCACCTTGAAGGGGTCTGCCTACCAGTGGTTCTCCAAGATTAGACCCTCCTCCATCCGTTCTTTTACAGAACTCAATAGGTCCTTCATCTCCCTCTTCATTGGTGGACGCCGACATCAAAAACCAGTGACCCACCTGCTCACAATCAAATAGGACAGGGATGAAAGCCTCAGAGACTACCTTGCCCATTTCAATGAGGAGGTGCTCCAGATCGAGGAGGCGAATGATAAGGTAGCCTTGGCTACCTTTATCACTGGTCTTTGCACCTCTAATTTTATGTTCTCCGTACTTAAGAAGCCACCCTCCAACATGCCCGAGCTGCTGTCTAGGGCACAGAAATACATGAATACCGAGGATGTCACCAAGACCAGATGAGGTGAGTCCTCCCATGGGGGCAAGAAAAGGAAAGATGCCCGCGAAGACAGGTGGGAGGCGGAGAACAAGAGAAAAAGAACCAAAAGAGTCTTTGTCAAGGTCGTCTTGGTCTGTACCCCCCGAGAGAACGACAACCTTTGACGCCACTCAACACCTCAATGGAACACATCCTATTCCAGATACATGATGACCCCACGCTCCGCTGGCTTAGAAAAATGAAGTTCGGCCCAAATCACAGATATCACAACAGGTATTGTCGCTTCCACCACGACCATGGCAATGACACTGATGATTGTTATGAGCTCAAGAGGCAGATCGAGGAGCTCATACAGCGTGGCCAGTTGAGGCAGTACTTTACTGGCAGAGGACAAGCCCCGCCACCTAGCCGGGACTAGGATGACAAAGAATGCTAGCAACCCCTCAGAGAAATTCAAACGATCTCTTGAGTGCCAAGAAGAGGATACGACTCCAAATCCTCCAGGGAAACATTGGCCCACCTATGGGACATCGAACGCCTGAAGATTTCATCTATCTTTTATCATTTCAATTGATTTATTTTATTATTCATTATTTTATGAAATAAAATTTTAAGAAGATTATTATGTTCATAACTGTCTTGCTTTTATTTCAAACAGCTTATGACCTAACAAAAAAGTAGACAAGAAGGCAAAGGCGCCCAGCACCAAGAGCCTAGCACCAAATGCCCATCACTAGGCGCCCAGACGAGGGGTCTCTCCGTCTCCACCTTGGGCGGCCCCATGATTTCGCCTAGACAAGGGGTCTCGCCCTCTCCACCTTGGGCGCCCCTATGATGCCGTTAGACGAGCTCTCCACCTTGGGAGCCTCCTATGATGCCTAGATGATGGGTCTCGTCCCCTCTCACTAGGGGTCCAACACCTCAGGCGCCCAGCTCCTCAACGCCTTACTCATCTCCATAGAATAAGTCTTTGCCCTAGTAGTTATCTCAACTGCCACTCGAAGGTCAGCCTCTAGATGGGCAGCCCTCTCATGCGCTAGCCTCAACTGCTCAACGACATCCTCTTGTACCTGCCGCCCGAGCCCTACTGCTCCGTGGCATCCTCTCGTGCCTGTCACCCGAGCCCTACTTGCTCTGCGGCATCCTCTCGTGCCTGCCGCTCGAGCCTTACTCTTCAGCAACCCTCGTGTCTGCCTCTCTAATAAGGTTAGTTAGTCTCCACCATTACTCTATTAACAGGGCACCTATAATTAGAGATAAGGTTAGTTAGTAACTAAGCACCAGAGAGCCGTCCCCCAAACACAACAGTGTCCTAGGCCTCCTAGTGTCGCCCATCTGGAGCATGTTGGTGCGACCTCTACCTCCTCTTTTCCTGCTCACACCATCCAATCTCTTAATACCCAGTCAGCCAGCTCAGAAGCGCCCGCCTGCCTGGCACCTATCTGCCTGGCACCCACCCACCTAGAGCCCGCTTGCCTGGTGCCCATCTGCCTGACGCCCGCCTGCCCTGGCGCCCACCTGCCTGACACCCACAAAATCCTCCACCGTCGTCCAAAAAAAAAAAAGGCAAGGGGCGGCGCCCAAGCCAAGAAGGAAAAGAAAAAAAAATTGAGAGAAAGAAGGGAGTCAAGAAGACCAAGAAGAAAGAAGAAAAAACAAAAAAGGGAGAGACCAAGAAGGTGGCGCCTAGGACAGCTAAGAAAAAGAAAACCAAGGAAAAAAAAAACCAGAGCCCGAAGAGGCCAATAAAAAAAAAAAAAAAAGAGGAAAAGGGACCAACGCCTAGGAGGGCGACGCCCAACCAGGCCAAGAAGAAAAACAAAAGAGAGAAAAAAAAGGGGCAGCGTCCAACAAGCCAAGGAAGAAATTAAAAAAAAAAAAAAAAGAAGAGGAGCAAAAGGCAGGAGCAAAGGGCAGCGCCCAGCCCAGACCAAAAAGAAAAAAAGAAAAGAGAAGGAGGCCCACGCCCAGCCCAGACCAAAGAAAAAAAATAGAAGAGAGAAAGGGAGCAGCGCCCAGAGAGGCGGCACCCAGGAAGACCAATGAAAAAAAAAAGGGAGAGAGAAAGGGGTTAGGCGCCCAAGGAAGAAACCAAAGAAGGAAAAAAAAAAGAGAAAAGAAAAGAAAGAAGACTCGGTCAAATATGGTGGGCTTTGCCAATATAATTTGTTAGAAAATTGCCCACAAATGTGGGGCAGATTACTTTTGGATAAAAGACCACCAAAATATATATATATATATATATATATATATATATATATATATATATATTTGATATCTGTAAACTCAGCAGGGTCATTGAAGATGGAGATGTACCGTGGGAAGCAAGAAAGTTCCAACTCACCCGGATGAAACGAAGCATATGCTCTCGACCCTTTCCTCTCGAAAACATCAGAGGCTCGAGGCATGGGGGCAAATGATAAGCCCGAATTTTACTGGGCCCAATTAAAATAAACAGTGAAGCCCAAGTACTCAGAACCCACAGAGACCAAGGGAAGTTGGGATGATCTGTCAGGAGGAAATTCAAGAAGGCATCAAGAGGCGAACGTCCAAGAGACCAACACCTAAGCGCTTGGGGCGTCGCCCAGGGGTCACCCAAGCCAGGCGCCGCCTAAGGCTGCCCCTTGTCCTCCTACGTCCTCTTGACTTCAATGTAAGCCCAAGCCTACTCTGAACCAAGTTCAAGGTCAAGACCAAGCCCAGTCCAGCTCAAGATCTTCCTCCGATTGAATAGGAGCACAAGGGAGAAAATGTCAAGATAGAGATCTAAACTTACAATGATTGCACTTACCAACATAGTGGAGGATCTCTTACTCACATAACCGCCTCATTGTCTTACCTTAAGTATCTCAACATTGAGGGCACGCCTCTGAAACCTCTACACCACCCCTTATACACACTCTTCTCTCTCCCTCTCTAAGCACTGTAATACTCCTAGAGAATACTCTCTCCAGCGATTTCACCCATTAATAAAAGACTCAGGCCACCGCTGCCGTTTATGACAGTGGAGTAGGTCACCTGGACCGAACCACTATAAATTAATGTGTTAGCTCTCTATCAACTGCTTTACCATTAATTGTCTGTTTATTACTCATTGATTGCCTCTGTTTATATTATTGACTGTTGATCTTGCACAATATCGATTTGTGCATCATCAGGTTGTAATCTCTTGCTCTCCCTCCACATTGGAGATAATAAAATTTCGGCGACCCTTGCCATTCAAAGTGGATGTAGGTCATATTGGCCGAACCACTATAAATTTTGTCTTCTCTCTCCCTCTACTTTACTGTATTTTATATTACTTAATTGATATGTGGTGTGCAAACCAATTTTGTGCATCATTAGTTTGGTGCCATCTATGGGAAAGACATAATTCTTACATAAACATTTTCTTTGCTAAATCAAAGGTGATCACCGTCGGGATCCATGAGTTAGCCTAAAGATATTCCTCCACAAGAGGAGGAGGTTGCTCCACCACCTGCCAATTCCATCCCAAATGCTCAGCAGATGTTGGACACAATGTGGCAGCTTATAGTCCAGAACTAGCAGATTCTACAATTGATACTTGGGCAACAAGGAGGAGCGCAACCTGGACCTCAAGCTAGGGGAGCTTCATTCCTAGGTCATCAAGGAGCTCCCCACCTCAGCGCTCCCCATCTAGGCACCCCATACAGAGGGGCCCATCATGAAGGATCTCCTCCTCCAGCCCCTGCATCTGCTCCCCATGATGGAGACCCTCCTTTCCAGAGGATGATGGTAAAAATCAAAGCATGGAGCATAGGAGTCATATCCGTGATAATTCCAAAAGACCTCCTCCCAATCATTGGGACAAAAAAATTAAGGAGGTGCAAAATCAATTGAAAGACATCTTTAACACCATGAAGGCACAAGGACCCAATATAGTGACCTACCTCGTAAGTCAAATTGACACACCTTTCAAACCTGACATGGTGAACTATCCACTCCCTCAAAAATTCAAGATATCATCCGTCGAAACCTTTTACGGTATGAAGGATTTACTGGACCACCTCGAAACTTTTAAGATCTTGATGCAGCTACATAATGTCCCCAACGAAATCATGTGCAGAGTGTTTCCAACCACCTTGAAGGAATCCGCTCGACAATGGTTCGCCAAGCTCTCCCCAGCCTTCATTGGCTCATTTGTTGAGCTGAGCAGGTCCTTTGTGTCGCACTTCATTGGAGGACGCCGCCACCAGAAGCCTGTCACTCAACTACTCAGCATAAATCAGATTCGAGATGAGAGCCTGAGAAGCTACTTCACTCGTTTTAACGATGAGGTTCTTCAGGTCGAGGAGCTCAATGATAAAGTCAACATGACTGCCTTCCTAGGAGGCTTCCAATCATCAAACTTCCTCTTCTCAGTGATGAAGCGCCCACCAAAGAACATACCAAAACTATTGGGAAAAGCTCAAAAATATATGAATGCTAAGGAAATCAACAGGTCTAGGCAAGGTGAATCATCTCGCGGATCGCCAAAAGCTTAACTTGCCTCTGCACTGTTCTCAAACAGGCAGCTTATCTCTAGCTCAGCAGCTCTTTCGCGGGTCGCCAAAAAGCTTGTACTCTGCACTGTTCTCAAACAGGCAGCCTATCTCCAGCTGAGCGGCTCTCCCGCAGGTCACCAAAAAGATTGGCCTCTGCACTGTTCTCAAACAGGCAGTCTATCTCCAGCTGAGCGACTCTCTCGCAGATAGCCAAAAGCTTGGCCCCTGCTCTTCTCTCAAACAGACAGCCTATCTCCAACTAAGCGATTCTCCTGCGGGTTGCCAATAGCATGGCCTCTACTCTGCTCTCAAATAGGCAGCCTATCTCTAGCTGAGCGGATCTCCTGTGGGTCGCCAAAAGCTTGGCATCTGCTCTGTTCTCAAGTAAGCAGCCTATACCTCAAGCTTAAGGACACTCTCATGGGTCGCCAAAAGCTCAATCTCAAAAGGTGTAGCTCTCTCACGAGCAATCCTAAAACTCTGTCTTTGCTTTTGCGTAAGTAACCTACCTTTCTCTCTAGGTAATTATGTTAGATATTTTAATATTTTGAATAACATTATTTTTGCCATCTCTAGCCAGGCTCTTGGAACTCAGGTCGTCTGCAACCCGAGGGATTACATTAAACTAAATGTCAACATTCGAGCCTCATTCTTTTATGTCCATCTGGTACCGCCGCCTTGTTGCCGCAACACCCCGCGCTTAACACCTAATGCAAACAAGCTCTACTTGCGCTTACCTCCAAACAACGCCCCTTCATTGCGAGCAACAAAATCACCAGCCAACAACGCCCAGTACCATAGGCTCCTCTCTAGCAAGGCCCATCACCATAGGGGCCTATGCAACAGTGCCCAGCACCATGGGCGCCTCTCCATCAACACCCAACGCATGGGGTATCCCATTTGACACCATAGAGCCTCACAGTCAGCGCCCCATGCCAATAGCGTCCCCACTCTAGTGCCCCTTATCTCAGTTCCTACGGCATGGGTTGCCATCTCAGTCTCGACATCCTCAGCACCCAATTTTTGCATGAGGGCCCTCTATGAACTCCCATTTGACAAGACTGCCAAGGCACCCATCCTGCTTGCCCGAGACTGCCAAGGCGTACAGCCTGCTCTCCCAACATGGATCATCATCGTAGCAGCCCCGCTCACCTGGCTTGCTAGCCTCTCTACAACTCATGCCCCAGCGCGCCTAGCTTGCATGCTAGCGGCGCCCGAGGCAAGCCTATACATCTGCGGGCCTCCCTCTCTTGCCTGGCTTGCTCGCCAAGATTGGGGTCGCCATAGCCTGGACCCTCAACACCTCTTCCTCACACACTCCAGACGCGTGCACAACAGGGCGCTCCCCCAAAACCACTCCTCACAGTTGCACACTATTCTGACCATAACTTTTGATCCGAAACTCCAAATGGGGCTTATTATATATCAAATCGAAGCTCTCAGTGAGCCCGAAAAAATTCACTACCTATGGCAGTGAGAGACGCTGTAAAAATTTCAAAAAAGGCTCATAAATAGTTGTTTTTGCCTCACGAAGTTTTTTCAAAAAAAAAAATAGCTGCTCGCCTAAGAAGTTGCCTGCTCGCCCAAAATCACGAGCCCAGCTCTCTGCTCACTATTTTGACCATAAATTTTGGTCTATAACTCAAAATAAGACTTATTATATACCAAATCAAAACTCTCGACGAGCTGATCAAAACTCATTACCGTTGGTAATGAGCTTTTCAAAAAAATCCAAAAAAGGCCTAGAAACAAGTGTTTTTCCCTCCCGAAGTTTTAAAAAAAAATTCAGCTTGCCCAAAAGGCTATATGCTCGTCTAGCACAGTATGTGCTCCCCCAAAACCATGCACCCGATCGTTACACTTGATTTGAAATTTAAAATAGGACTTATTATATACCAAATCGAAGCTCTCGACGAGCTGAGTAGAACTCATTACCTTTGGTAATGAGCTTTTCAAACAAAGTTCAAAAAAGGCCTAGAAATAGGTGTTTTAGCCTCTCAAATTTTTTTTTTTTAAAAAAAAAAAATTCTGCTCGCTTAGAACAGTACCCAGCTCACCCAAAACAATGCCCAGCTCTCTACTCAAAATTTTGACTATAACTTTTGCTCAGTTACTCGAAATGAGGTTTATAATATATCAAATCGAAACTCTCGGTGATCCCTACTTAGAAGTAGATATTTTAGCCTCCTGAAGTTTTTTTAGTTATGCCGGTCAGTCAAAAGTTCAAATTTAATAGAATGTCCTCTTTTCCATGTTCTATTGGACACAGGACATTGGAGGCAAATGATGGGTCAAGCCCAATGGCCCAGCTCATGTTATAAGTCCGGTCCGAGTTTATAGCCCGACTCTAAAAGATTCAACAAATTCAGCCCAATGTACTCAACCCGATCAAGCTCATCAGGCTCAAGGAGCTACTACATCAACAAGGAGCAGACAAGGTCATTGAAGAGCTTCCTCCTCTACCACCTTGGAGTAAGGGTCATCGAATAGCCTCCTCTACACCACCAAGGAAGCATCCAGGAGCCTCACCCTGGAGAGAATCAACCTCTCTCATCCTTGACCAAGTCATTTGGAGAGCATTATAACTTCCTTGATGGTTGAGGAAGTGAGAGGTCGTCAAGATATTTAATTACTATTAAATGGCCTCAATCCGTTATGACTGCCGGACTAGCTATTCAATTACTATACTAAGCCACTATAAATTATAAGTTCCACCAACACTTGGGGGCCATCAGACTCATTTGAGCATAATTCTATCCTCCCCTCTCAAAGTTTGTAATCTTGTGCTCTCCCTCCACAACGGAGATAATAAAATTCTGGCGACCCTTGCCATTCAAAGTGGACGTAGGTCATATTGACCGAACCACTATAAACATTTTCTTCTCTCTCCCTCTACTTTACTGCATTTTATATTACTTAATTGACAGGTGGTATGAAAATCAATTTTGTACATCATCATATGGTAATGATAATAACCTCCTATAATATCCAATTTAATGGTCATTAGGTGGCAAGAAATTAAAGAATTTAATGCTGTGCTATTATAATTTGAATGTAAAGATCTCAATGATATCATAAGTTGTCCAACTCCCTTTAAAAAATATATTTTACATCAAGATATATTTAGTCGGACTTACTAATTTTGAAAATAGGCCCTTTAAAAATAATATCATTGTAATATTGTCATTTTAATTTTACTGTTCACCAATCCGTTGTTTATGCTTGTTTCTAGTAAAATGTGGACCATAAAACGAGTAATTATTTTGGCATTTATTGCTCTGCCCCCAAAAACAGAAACTAAGTTGCACAAAGTACTTAATATAAATTTTGTGTATTGCATTCGTGAAAGGGGCTAGACATGTCATGGACATTGTTAAATAAGAGGTTCTTGGCATAGTTTCTGCCGAGCAATGCAACACTTTAACCAAGCAAGGCTTTAGCTTCAACCAAGCAAAATGTTTGAGAACTTGACCTGAATCTGCAGCGATCAAAGATGATTTGGTCGATAGAAAACTTACTCGAGTTTAGGAAGGTGGTGTTTGGATCTACATGGGAGGATTGGGTTGAATTGAATTTGATTCCGAATTCAATTCAATCCGATGCAAAATGGTCCAATTTGAAGGATTCCTAATGTAATGTATCAAATATTATCCCATCTTTGGATAGAACCATCTAGTTTGTGGGCTTCATTCACATATGAAGATAAAAGATACTAAAATGATAATTGCAACCTTGTATAAATAAATGTAATTCAATCATATACCAAGTTTGGAATAGAATGAAAAAAGTCTAATCTAATAATACTGTCTTATGTAGGGAAAAATAATTTGATTCAATAAATTACGCATTTTTACAATATATTGCAGAAAATATGTTAATAATTTATTTAAATTAATTTGTACAATACACAATTAATCACAAAAATCATATGCATCATGCATTCAAAAAACATGTAGAACACAAACACATAATTGTAATCCAAAAATTATGCTTGTACATTAAAAAAAGACGATGGTAGACAAAAGGTTCCTATTATACAATCGTTTATACACAACGTATAAATTGCCTATTTCAAGACAATTCCTCTAATTATTTGTGTTTGACTCTAAAAAAATACAAAAAAATTGACCACAAATATAAAAGGGAGAAGGAAGGAGAGAGAGAGAGCCAAAACAATAAAATCAAAGATGGTGGGTGTAGCTCCCGTTGATAAAAGGAGAGAGAGAGAAAAAAAAACACAATGGCAACTGGCTGCTGAAATGTTTGGTGAAGAAAACTGTTGAGGGATAGCATGATAAATTGCTCTTCAATCTTGTTGGCAAACAAAGTATTCCACACCACCCGTGGGTTTAAGATATCCAACTCGGAGTGGATATTTAAGGTCATTTATTACGAGCCGAGGAGAACAAGTCCAACGATTATCCCATGAGATTTTTTGCATCCAAAACTGGGATATGTGGGCTCCAAGACTATTTTAACCTAATACCCCATTTAATCCCCACTAATCCTGCCAAACAAATACTACCAAAAGGATACAACTCTATCTTTTTTCAGGATAAAACGATATCCAAACAAGAGATATAGCTAGGAAGTCTCATGAAATCAGAGGCGATGCAAGTTGGATAATAAAGAAAACTATCACAGTTATAGTCTAGGAAAGAAGACTCAAGGCAGTAGAGCAGAAGTGAGAGAGAGACGGCGAGGAGGAGTTGATGAGTGCTCGAAAGTGTATTCTAAATACCCTATTATTGGATTAAAATGTTAAAATGTGAATATAAATAATTAAATATAATTTATATTATTGAATTTAATATCTATTCACACTGAGATATATTTGAACATGATTTTATAATATTTTAAATCTTTAATATAACACTATCGATTGGTGAGAGATAATTTATAATTAGACTTTACACTTTATATTTTTGAGACTTTATTGTTGGACTTTTATATTTATTTTTTTATATTTTTATGACAGCCCATGGAGTAAAAAGGCTGAAACTGATGCTACTGTCACGTGTGTCCGACACTCATAATTTTTATTGGGCTTTATCTTTCTTAAATTATACAAGATTTGGGCTTTAGGGGCTGAAGTAAAAAATTTTGAACTTTAAGAGCAAAAATAGAAAAATTGGAAAAAAGAGGGGAAGAAAAGATATTTTTTAAAAAGGGTCTTGACTTTTAAAACCCTTGCCTTTTTTTTTACTTGGTGTGTGGCGGCTGGCCTTTTCCTTTTACTTGGTGTTTGGCGGCTGGAAGAGACGAAACAGAAGGTAGCGGTTATCTGGGCTGGAAGCAGACGCAGATCAGGGGAGGAGAAAAGCGTCAATGATAGTCAATTTACTCCATTTCTTTGGGGAATTTTTTGTTGTCCATTATATTTATGAGTAACTAAATTCTCAAGTAAGGCGAGAGATGAACTTACACAGTAGATGATATTTTATTTATTTTTAATTTATGTATTTGATTTTTAATTAGTAAAACTCTTTTGTTTTATCATATCTCAATTTATTGTTGATATTTTCTTCTCCGAATAATCATAGAATTTATTCTGTTTATGGATTCAGTCATGTTTTTTCTATTGAATGGATTAGATCTTTGATTATGTTCGAATCAATTATTTATTTATATTAATTTAATTATTTGCTGTAATATTGCTTTCTTGAGCATATTGTCATCGTTTGATTTTTTCAATAGTGATAATAATTTACGTATTTTAAAAGTGGTGAATGATTTTTCAAAGGGTTACATGTGATTTAATTTTAGTTTATAAATCTATACCTTCCAAATGGGAATTTTGGGAATTGAGTTCCTAGTTGAGTTTCAATGAATTAAGAACAATTAAAATACCATATTTGTGCAAGGGATTCCTAACGCTTTACTGTTTGTCAAATTTGAATACTTTTTTCGTTAGTCACTTTGCTTCACTTTAATTTACATTTAAAATTAATTTTTATTATCTAGTAATCATTTAATATTTTTCTTTAGTTTCTTTGTTCATTCTATTATTCTTTTAATTTGTCTCTCTGTAGAATCGACACCCCAAAGTTGTGCTACAATTATCGCGTTATTCTTTGGGTGTAATCAAATTTTGGCGCCGTTGTCGGGGAGACGATAAAAGAATTGGTAGATAGTTTTTCTTTTCAACAGTCTGTAAAAGCGGTAACTTCGTTCCTTCTTTTAGTTTGCTGCATTATTATTATTATTATGATTCTTTCTTTTTGTAATATTTTTATTCTTTTAGTATTTCATTGTCTTGCATGCACAGATATAGGGAGACCTTGGGTAGATTTGTTAGTAGGCCTGTGGTAGAATTAGAATCAGATTTTATAAATCCTTTATTTGAAAATCCATCAAGTCCCAAAAAAATGGGTGAACACGAAGATCAGCCCATTAGAACGCTTCATGATTACCTCCACCCTACACGCACAGCCACACCATCATGCATCATGTTTCCAGTTAATACTTGTCAACTGGATTTTAAAACAGGGATGATACAGTTACTCCCTAATTTTCATGGCTTAGAAAATGAAAATTCATATGTGCACATTAGGGAGTTTGAGGAAGTAGTTACGACTTTTCATAATCAAATTGCACTTAATGATGTTGTAAGACTTAAGTTCTTTCCTTTCTCTTTGAAGGATAGAGCTAAGAGTTGACTATATTCGCTGAGACCACGATCTATTGGGTCATGGAGTGAGATGACTCAAGTCTTCTTTAATAAATATTTTCCCCAACATAAAACCAAAGCTTTAAAAAGACAAATCTCCACCTTTGCACAAAATGATAATGAGACTTTGTATCATTCTTGGGAGAGATTTAAGGAGTTGTTGAGTGTGTGTCCTCACCATGGGTATGAGAATTGGCGCTTAGTGAGCTATTTTTATGAGGGACTTACACCTAGAGAACGCCAATTTGTGGAGATGATTTATAATGGTGAGTTCTTACAAAAAGATCATGATGAGGTCATAGAATATCTCAATGAGCTTGCTAAAAAAGCTTACACTTGGACTGGACCTAGTGCTACTGAAAGCACAGATAGGTCACGACCTGTAGGAAACCCAAATGGGGGTGGAATTTACCATCTCAGGGAAGAGGATAGTCTAAAGGCTAAGGTTGAAATGCTCACTAAAGAGCTAGATATGTTAAAGACTAAGGACTTAAAGCCAACACACGTGGCTAATCATGCTGAGTCTTTTGGATCATGTTTTGTGTGTGGCGGGGTAGATCACCTTGCCCAAGAATGTCTCACACTTGTTGAGATGAGAAGGATGCATGAGGAATAATGTAATGTCTTAGGTATGTACAAGAAGCCTTTTACACCTTACTCTGATACCTATAATCCAGGATGGCGTAATCACCCCAATTTCACAACTCTCTAGATCATATCCTGCACCTTATCATGCACCTTCATCTTCTAAGAGTCCTTTAGAAGACACTTTGCATGTTTTTATTGACACACAGGGTAAAACTAACCAAAAATTTGAATCTTTGATTATGCAGGTTGTTAAAGAGAACAAAGAGATAAAGAGCAAAGTGTCCAAATTGATGAGTTCTTTGAGTGTGAATGAACGAGGTAAGTTTCCTACTCAAGCTCAGTCCGCACCCCATGGTCAACCCATGGCACAAGAGAATTTGAAGGATGTGAATGCCATTGTGACACGAAGTGGTGATTCATTACACATCCTAACAACAAACAAATCAAAGGACGTAGACAAGGATCAAGTTAGTAGTGATGCCGAGCTGCCCAAGGAACTTGAGGTAACAAAGAGTCTTGTTAAGGTTCCATTCCCTCAATTTTTAAAATCAAGCAAGCAAAGTTTGGATCCTAACAATGAAATCCTAGAGAATCTAAGGCAGGTAAAAATCAATCTTCCTCTTTTGCATGTGATTAAACAAGTTTCTACTTGTGTAAAAGTTCTCAAGGATTTGTGTACAGTTAAGAGGAAGCACTATGTGAAGAAGACAGGGTTCCTGACAAAACAAGTTAGTGCTCTAATTGAGCAGCGGATTCCTCCCAAGTACAAGGATCCTGGTTGTCCAACCATTACGTGCAGGATTGGAAATCATGAGTTTGGGCAAGCTTTGCTAGATTTAGGAGCTAGTGTGAATCTAATGTCATATTCTATTTATTTGCAGTTGGGGTTAGGAGAAATCAAACCAACCACTATGTATTACAATTGGTTGACCGTTCAGTCAAAGTACCTCAAGGTGTGGTAGAGGATGTTCTAATTCAAATTGACAAATTTTATTATCCTATTGATTTTCTAATCCTTGACACTAGCTCTGTTGTTGATACTACTTCTAAAATTCCTTTAATTTTAGGTAGGCCTTTTCTTGCCACTGCTAATGCTCTTATTAATTGCAGGAATGGGCTTATGAAGCTTTCTTTTGGAAATATGACTTTCGAAGTGAATATTTTCCATATTGTAAAACAGCCAGCAGATGATGACGAGAGCCACCAAACATACATGATTGATTCACTCATGGATAGGGGAGTTTCTATAGCTCATGATTTTGATCCCCTTGAGTATTTTCTTATTCATTCTGAGTTTGATTCTATCAGTGATCCACCTAATGTAGTTGATATTTTTGCTATTTTTGATGGGACTCAGGACTATGGCACTCGGGCATGGCAACCAAAGTTTGAGGAGTTGCCTGAGAAAAGTGAAAAACAAATTCCTTCAAGTGTGGAAGCACCCAAAGTTGAATTGAAGCCTCTGCCTAAGGGTTTAAAGCATGTTTTCCTTGGTCCAAGTGATACTTTTCCTGTTATTATCTCATCTGAATTGTCTGAGTCTCAAGGTGAGAAATTAATTCGAACCCTAAGTAAGCATAAGTCAGCCTTAGGTTGGAGCATTACTGATATAAAAGGTGTTAGTCCCCTGGTCTATTCTCATAAAATTAATTTGGAGTATGGAACTAGCCCTCGTAGAGACCCCCAGCGTAGGCTTAATCCCATTATGAAAGAAGTGGTGAAAAATGAAGTGTTGAAACTATTAGATGCAGGAATTATATATCCTATTACTAATAGTAAATGGGTAAGTCCTACACAGGTTGTTCCTAAAAAATCAAGTGTTACTGTGGTAAAGAATGACCTAGGAGAGTTACTCCCTACAAAACTTATGACTGGGTGGCAGATGTGCATTGATTATAGAAAATTGAATGCTGCCACCCGGAAAGACCATTTTCCTCTCCCTTTTATTGATCAAATTCTTGAGCATATGACTGGTCATCCTTTCTATTGTTTATTGGATGGTTATTTTGGTTATTATCAAATTGAAATTGCATTAGAAGACCAGGAAAAAACTACTTTCACTTGTCCTTTTGGTACTTATGCTTTTCGTAGAATGTCATTTGGATTGTGTAATGCACCTGCTACTTTTCAACGTTGCATAATGAGCATTTTTAGTGACATGGTTGAAAATTGCAAGGAAGCTTTTATAGATGACTTAACTGTTTTTGGATCTTCTTTTGATGCATGCTTATTGAATTTAGAGAGAGTATTGACTCGTTGTGAGGAAAATAATTTGGCTTTGAATTGGGAGAAATGTCACTTTATGGTACCTTCAGGTATTGTCTTAGGGAATATTATTTCTTCTAGGGGGATAAAGGTTGATCAATCTAAGATTGAATTAATCTCTAAGTTGCCTACACCTAGGATAGTAAAGGATGTGAGATCATTTCTTGGTCATGCGGGCTTTTATAGGAGGTTCATACAGAATTTTTTTCACCACATCTAAACCATTATGTGACCTCCTAGCTAAAGATGCCACATTTGAGTGGACACAAGTTTGTCAAGAGGCCTTTAAAACGCTAATTGGCAAGCTTACCTCAGCACCCATAATGCAGTCACCTGATTGGACTTTACCTTTTGAGATCATGTGTGATGCTAGTGCCTTTGTTGTAGGTGCTGTTCTTGGACAGCGAAGGGAGGGAAAGCCTTTTGTCATTTATTATGCTAGTAGAACTCTAAATAGTGTTCAGATGAATTATTCCACATGAAAAAAGAGTTACTAGTTGTAGTGTTTGCCTTGGATAAGTTTTGTGCTTATTTGATTGGTTCTCCTATTATTATTTTTACAGATCATGTAGCCCTTAAGTACCTTCTTACAAAGAAGGATGCTAAGGCACGACTAAATGAGTGGAGAACGTAGTGGCTGACCATCTCTCGAGTCTCACATTTGAGGATACCTCTGACCACCTGCCAATCAGGGATGATTTTTCGATGAGCATTTACTTTCTATCATTTCTCTACCATGGTTTGCTCATATTGTGAATTATTTGGCTGCAGGTGAGATACCGGTGGATTGGAGCACTTAGGACAAGAGGAAATTCATGACTGAGGTACGAAATTTCTATTGGGATGACCCTTTTTCTTTCAAATATTGTCTTGATCAAATTTTAAGGCGTTGCATCCCTGATGAGGAGATTGCCAGCGTCTTGGAATTTTGTCACTTCCAAGCTTGTGGGTGCCACTTTTCAATGAAGAAAATCGCTGTAAAAATTCTGCAATGTGGATTTTATTGGCCCACCTTGTTTAAGGATGCAAACATCTATTGTCGCTCATGTGAAAAGTGTCAAAAGTTAGGAGTTATGTCCTGTTGTAATATGATACCCTTAAACCCAATTTTAGTGATTGAAATTTTTGATTGTTAGGGCATTGATTTTATGGGACCATTTTCTCCTTCTTTTGGATATAAATAAATTATTATGGCAATAGATTATGTGTCAAAATAGGTAGAGGTAGCATCTTGCAGGAGCAATGATAATAAGATGATAATTAAATTTCTCAAAGAGAATGTGTTATCTCGATTTGGTATACCACGTGCTATCATTAGTGACTGGAGTACTCATTTTTGCAACCGTTTTTTTTAGGCTTTAATGAAAAAATATGGGGTGGTACATAAGATCTCTACTGCCTTCCACCCTCAGACAAGTGGACAGGTAGAACTTGCAAACAGGAAAATTAAGCAAATTTTAGAAAAAAATAGTAAACCCAGATCGCAAGGATTGGTCTTTGAGACTAGTTGATGCGCTTTGGGCCTACTGTATAGCTTTCAAAACTACCTTAGGCATGTCACCTTATAGGTTTGTTTTTGGAAGCCTTGCCACTTACCTGTAGAGCTCGAGCATCGAGCCTATTGGGCCATCAAGTATTTCAATTTTGACATGGGAGAAGCAGGTAAACTTAGAAAATTTCAACTGACCGAATTAGAGGAGTTAAGAAATGATGCTTATGAGAACTCTAAAATCTATAAGGCTAAAATGAAAGCGTTTCATGATAAAAATATTTTGAGAAAAACGTTTAAGCCTAATGATCGAGTGTTCTTATATGATTCTAGACTCCATAAGCACCCTGAAAAACTTAGGTCTAGGTGGACCGACCCTTTTGTAATGAAGAATGTTTTTGCACATGGGGCAGTAAAAATAGAGAATCCTAAGGATGGTCGAATCTTTAAAGTAAATGGTCAACGTCTTAAAGTATTAATTGATAGGCAAGTTCTAGAAGTGGAAGACATTCCACTTGAGGATCCGGTCTATCAACCTTGACCACACCACGTAGTTATGTTTTTCTTTATTTGTTTTGTTTGTTTTATTTTATTTTATTTTTATTTTTCCTTTTAGTTTGCTGTTGTTTTCTTTGTTTTTTTTTACAGGTTAGTTTCATTTTGTCATTTCAGGTTACCATCTTTGGTGCTTTGCAAACTACCCACGTCACTCATCAGGTGTATTATACCCTTTTTAGTTACTCTCCATTCAAATTTGATTCTTAAACATTGAGGATAATGTTTCATTTAAGTTGGGGGCTGGTGATGCAAATTTAATATTTAAAATGTTTGTTCGAACTCTATGGCATATTTTCATGTGTGAAATATTTTTAATTTTACATCACACGTGCTTCCTTTTCACATGTGTACTTATTCTCATTCATAGCCATCTTCGTGAAATCTCCAAATCCACCATAATCATTTTTTGTTGAAGCATTCACAGAACCCCTAATGCACTCATCCAAGCTTTGTGGTAAGATGGTGGTTTGACACTTATAGCTAGAGAACTCTTTTGCTTAAGTATTCATGTTAGTTTTGGAGAGGATTGAGAGCCTACAAATACAGTAAATTGTGATAAGTGTTCATTGATCTATTGAACTGGGTACTTCTTTTGAGAATATCATTACAAGGTTTGCGGTAAGATGGTGGATATACTTGGGATATGACGAAGGTCAACTTAGGATCAACGTTTGAGCCTTTCAAGCTAACCCTTTCTACCATAGACCCCTAGTAGCCAACTTTGAGCCAATAAACACATGTAGCCTTTTCTTTTCATATGCCTACATTATCCATACCTCTCCACATTGGAGTATAAACTATACACTGATTTTCCGTACCCTTGTTACTTCCAAGTGTGTACTAGATGTGGAATTCTTTTTGAAAAAAAAGAGAGAGAAAAGAAAAGGGAAGAACATAAGTTACAAGGTGTTCAAGCGAGTTCGCTGTAAAAAAAAAAAAAAAAAAACCCAAGGTTGGGTAGAAATAGCAAAATTACTAGGGTGATATAATTGTTCACCAAATTGTTTCAAAAACAAAAGAAAAAAAAAAGGAGAAAAGAAAAGAAAAGAAAAAGAGGCATTATTCGATGACTTGGAAGGTTGAAGAGTACATCAAGTGAGAAATGTGGTTTATTGAGAGATTTAACAAGATTCCATTTGTATGTACTTGAAAGTTTTTGAATCTTTTTCATTTTCTTTATATAGCCTCAAACCTAGGCCACGTTACAACTTTTTGTGTTGATCATTCTGATCCTAAGTAAGATTTTGGGAAAGCGTAGTGGAAGTTTCATTTGTTAGTATTCCTATCATAAGATCAATGTTTGCTTGTTGCTTGTACAAAATTGCCAAATTCCCCATGAAAGTGTGTGTACACCCATTGTCAACTCCATAGAGAGAATCTCCAAACAAAACACTTTTATCCCGTGAGTTATGGAGTTGAATCTTTTGCTTAAGATATTCTTGATGTTGCATATGTCAAGGTTTCTGGTTAGTTTATATAGTTTGGAACACACACATACTCTATGGATTGCTTCAGGTGGATTGCTTGTGATGGGGTTATTGAATTCCCAAGATTGTTTTGATGTGTGAACCTGGAAAGTGTGACTTGGTGGCCTTTGTGTGTGATTTTCTTTGGTTTCTTTCATTATTTCGACATGAAAATTGCTAGGAACTAGCAATGAGTAAGTTGGGGGGTGTGATGAGTGCGCGAAAGTGCATTCTAAATACCCTATTATTGAATTAAAATGCTAAAATGTGAATAGAAATAATTAGATGTAATTTATATTATTGAATTTAATATCTATTCACACTGAGATATATTTGAACATGATTTTATAATATTTTAAATCTTGAATATTGCACTATTGATTGGGGAGAGATAATTTACAATTGGATTTTACACTTCACATTTTTGGGACTTTATTGTTGTGCTTTTATATTTATTTTTTTTATTTTTATGACAACCCACGAAGTAAAAAGGCTGAAACTGATAGTGCTGTCACGTGGGCCCAGCACTCATAATTTTTATTGGGCTTTATCTTTCTTAAATTATACAAGATTTGGGCTTTAGGGGCTGAAGTAAAAAAGTTTGAACTTTAAGAGCGAAAATAGAAAAGCTGGAAAAGAGAGGGGGAAGAAAAGATATTGATGATACTCAGAACAAATTCCAAGTATGAGCCCAGACACAGAGGTCGGACAAACAGGTCAGACCAAGAGGTCAGGAAAGATACGCAGAGCTCAGAGGATCAGAACTAGAGCTTCCCCCCATACATGCCAGCAATGGAAAGGATATGGGAGCTGCTGGATGACAATGGAAATCTTCTAGGTGGCAAAGAGCCATATTTAAGGCATAAAATCCTTAAATAGCCAAGATCCTCTCCTAAGATCAAGGAGAGTTCCTCGGGTAAATAGCGAGGATCTCGACACAGATCCCACAGAATTAGGAATAACCCTATAAATATTATGTAACTCTCTCAAGGCAATGGGAGAACCCTAGTAACATATACTCTATCCTGTAAACTTTTTGAATAAGAAGAAAAGGAAAAAAGAGCAAGAATCTCTATTGAATAGTGGATTAGTCGAGCTCCTCAGCTAGTGAACCACTATAATTCTATTGTGTCAATCCCCTAATTTCCCATTTTTGATACTAGTCTTTGCTCTTTCAAGCCTTGAAGCTCAGATCCTAAGAACCAGTTACTAATCATCTCATCTGCTCACCACCATAAGTCTGCACCACGTTAATTTACACCATTAGTTTGGTGTCGTCTGTGGGAATGATTGTTCCTGTTACAATTATGCTGATCTTTCAGTAACTGATGGTCTCAACTCGTAACATGAGCAGAAGCCAAACCAATCTACCATGAATGCAAGAATAACAGGAAATCGCCAACGACAGGCAGCCTGAGAACGTACCAGAGACAAATCTCCCCATGGGGAATCCCCACACAAATAATGAGTTGGAGGCCCTTCCTCTGGTTAATCAACACCTTATACAGCAAAATGAAGAGCTCTTGAAGCTCTTGCAATGCCCTCAGGAGGCACGACAGGCCCAAGAAGGCCAGAATAACCCCCTCACGGAGAGCAGCAACACCTCGATCCCCTCAGAGAAGTTGATGAAGGAGGAGAAAATAGTTAGACCTGGGGACAAGATCCTCATCTACCCCCAAGGAATGAACGCAACAAAGAGGTGTAAAGTCAAAACGTTGGGGGTGAAAGGAATGAATTTCTCCTCTATCAACAGGAGAGGAAAGAACAGTACTAGGAACAGAGCTTTAATGGCATCCAGCAAAAGCTTAGCCATATGAAAGAAGTTGTGAAGAGCAAGGCTCCAGTTACAATCGATGCCCTGGTGCAACAAACCGAGTCACCATTCACCGCAGGCGTGTTGCATTTTCCCCTCCCCCCAAAGTTCAGGATGTCACAGATAGAAGCCTTTGATGGGACAAAGGACCCCGTAGACCACCTAAATACTTACAAGAACCAGATGGAGCTCCACATATACTAGGACCTAGTGCGCTATAGAGCCTTTGCCACCACACTAAAAGGGTTAGCCCTGGCATGGTTCAATAGGCTCCCTCCAGCCTCGATCTCCTCCTTTAAAGAGCTTTCTATATCCTTCGTATCTCACTTCATAGGAGCTTGGATATACAGAAAACTGAGTTACCACTTATTGAACGTGAAACAAGGACCCCAAGAGAACCTCAGATCTTATGTCCAGCGATTCAACTCAAAATCCCTGAAAGTGGATGTCCCAAGATGAGAGGTTTGCCATTACAGCGTTTATAGTTGGTCTAGGCGTGCAATCCAAAGACCTGATGTTCTCTATTTCAAAGAACCCTCAGGCAAGTATGGCCAAGGCATTGGCTAAGGTAGACAAATATATAAACGATGAAGAAGCTCTTCTCTTAAAGGTGGGAAGCTCATCTACGCAAAAAGACAAAGGAAAAGAAGAAAAGAAAAAGGACCAAAGTCCCAGAAGAGAAAAAAGGCGTGATAGGTCTCTAAGAAAGGACAGAGATTGCTCCCCTAAAAGGAGGGGAGATGTCATAGACCGCTTAGGTCCATCATAGCCAGAGTTATGGCCAAGGTACGCACCTCGACAGATCCCCCTACTCACTGCAATGATATCTCAAATCTTATATGAGGTGCAGAATGAGAAATTCCTGAGGTGGCCACCTCGGATGAAAGCAGACCCGGCAAAAAGAGATCCCACGAAGTATTACGATTTCCATAGGGATCATGGTCACCACACTGATGATTGTATCCAATTGAAGAAAGCGATTAAGTTCCTGATCCAGCGAGGGTAGTTGCACCATTATGTAGCTTGGGATAATCAGGATCGAGCCCTTCCACCTCCACCGCCTCAGCAACAGGCTCCTATGCAGCACTAACTACTCCTGGGGGAAATTAGAGTAATTTCTTGAGGATTCGCAGGAAGTGGGGAGTCCAGTTCAGCCCAGAAGGCTCACCTGCGCAGAATTAGAGTTGGTGAAGTGCTGGAAATGCACACTATTTCCAAGGCACCTCAGCTGAACACAGCCATCACCTTTTCAGACTCAGACTTAGAAGGCTACTAACACCCCCATGATGACACATTGGTGGTAATAGCTGTTGTGGCAAACAAAATTGTTTACCGAGTTCTAATTGACAACGGGAGCTCAGCAGATATCATATTTGCTTCTGTGTTTGACAAAATGGGCATAGGTAGGGAAAAAATGGAGCCGATCAGTGCTCACCGGTTGGGATTCGTAGGAGAGAGGGTATTAGCCCTGGGTTCAATCCAGCTCGTCCTCACTATGGGAGATCCTCCTTGCTAGGCCACCACCACAGTAGGATTCCTAATGGTGGATACCCCTTTTGCATATAATATGCTTCTCGGGAGGCCCTCCCTCAACGCGATGAAGGCAATCCCCTCTGCCTATCACTTAGTTATGAAGTTTCATATGGAAAATGAAGTTGGAGTGGTCTGAGGAGACCAGCGAGTATCAAGGGAGTGCTACATGACCTCGATGAAGCAGAAAGAAGTCAAGAATGTCCAACTAGATGAGCTAGACATGAGGGACAAACTGGACACTAGGCCAACGTCATCAGAAGAGCTAGAACATGTTCAGCTTGATGAGGAGCCAGAACACCTTGTTTACGTCGGGTCTAAGCTAAACAAGGAAATAAAAGACCTCCTCATCCAATTCCTAAAGGAGAATAGATAAGTATTCACCTGGAAGCAAGAAGACATGGAAGGAATTGAGCCCTCGATTATCACACACAAGCTTAGTGTGAATCCCACATACAGATCGGTTAAGCAAAAATGAAGAAGTTTTGCCCTAGAGCACCAGAAGGTAGTCAATTCGGAGGTCAGCAAACTTCACCATGCCAAAGCCATTAGGGAGGTCGACTACCCAACCTGGCTAGCCAATGTGGTTCTTGTCAAGAAGACCAACGGCAAGTGGCGATTGTGCATTGACTTCATTGATCTCAACTGAGCATGCCCTAAGGACAACTTTCCTTTACCACGAATAGACCTAATAGTGGATGCCACAACTGGACACGAACTCCTCAGTTTCATGGACGCTTTCTCAGGATATAATCAAATCAGAATGGATCCAGTCAACCAAGAGAAGACCTCTTTTATAACTGAGAAAGGAACGTACTATAATCAGGTCATGCCTTTTGGGCTAAAAAACGCAGGAGCCACCTACCAGCGTCTAGTGAATTGGATGTTTCAAGGACAAATTGGAACATCCATGAAGGTTTACATCGACAATATGCTGGTGAAATCACTGAAGGCAGAGCTCCATATTGCACATCTAACAGAATCGTTTCAGATCCTTAAGGAATACAAGATGAAACTTAACCCTGCAAAGTGTGTCTTCGGAGTATCTGCAGAAAATTTTTTGGGTTTCATAGTCAATAGTAGAGGAATTGAGGCTAACCCAGAAAAGGTTAAGGCAGTCTTGGATATGCAACCACTTTCTAATGTAAGGGAGATCCAGCGCTTGACAGGAATAATAGCTGCCTTGAGTTGTTTTGTTTCCAGATCAAGGGACAAGTGTCAGCCCTTCTTTCAGATCTTAAGAAAGGCATTCTAATGGGATACCCGGTGTGAAGAGGCATTCAAAGCCTTGAAGACTTACCTGAGCTCCCCTTCTATTCTGGTAAGTCCTTTGCAGGGGGAAGTACTAAACCTCTATCTAGTTGTTTCATACTTCTCAACTAGTGCAGCTCTAGTGAGGGAGCAAGACAAGTCCTAGCAACCAGTCTACTACTGCAGCAGACCTCTGAGGGGGGTAGAGGAGAGGTATCCAAAAAAGAAAAAGCTTGTTTTAGCATTAGTGACTACGGCTAGGAGACTCAGACCATATTTTTAGGCTCATACTATCAAGGTCCCAACAGAACAGTCAATGAAACAAATGTTGCATAAACCAGAGTCCTCGGGGAGGCTAATAAAATGGGTCATAGAGCTTAGCGAGTTCGACATCAGATTTAAGCCCAGAACTGTGATCAAAGGGCAAATTCTGGCAGATTTCATCACGGAATTTACAACGCCAGTACCTATGGAAGCAACACAGCTAGTGCCTGACCTCCCTACATGGAAGTTTTCTATAGATGGAGCTGCCAATGCTCAAGGAAGCGGCGCAAGCCTGATACTAACCTCTCCAGATCGAATAGATGTTAAATACGCCCTCAGATTTGGATTTAAAGCGTCAAACAATGAGGCAGAGTATGAGGCTGTCATTGCTGGACTTAATCTTGCTCACTCGATGACGGCAGAACAGTTGGAGATCTACAGTGACTTCCAGCTGGTAGTGAAACAGATAGAGGAGACTTATGAAGCTAAAGGCGAGAAAATGGTCCTTTACCTCAGAAAGGTACAAGAGTTGATTAAGAAGTTCGTGCAAGTTAAGATTAGACATGTCCCAGAATTGAGAACTCCCAAGCAGATGCATTAGCAAGATTAGCAACAGCTTCGCAGGAAAACTTGGACAGGTTAATTCCATTGGAGTACCTAGCAGAACCATCCGTATGTATTGATGACGAAGAAGTACTGCCTGTGCAAATCCCACCGAGTTAGATGGATCCCATCCTAGGGTATTTTTAGAATGGAACTTTGCCAGAAGATCCCAAAGAAGCTATAAAACTAAGAATCAAGTCAGCCAGGTTTTCTATTTTGTAGGGAAACTTGTACAAACAAGATTTCTCAACACCTCTTCCTAAATGCGTGGGGGGTGAAGACGCCAATTACATACTCAGAGAAGTCCATGAGGGAGTCTGTGGCAACCATATCAGAGCTCGAGTTCTAGTAGGAAAGGCATTAAGACAAGGGTATTATTGGCCCACAATGCTCAAGGATGCAAAAGATTTGGTTAGAAGATGCAAGATCTGTCAAATACATGCCAACATCCCCCATTGTCCATCGGAGCTCTTAACATCAGTGATTAGCCCATGGCCCTTCTAGCAATGGGTTCTGGACATACTAGGACCCCTTCCTGCCAATGTAGGATAGTGTAAGTTCGCCATCATCGGGGTAGACTACTTCACCAAATGAGCAAAAGTGGAGCCTTTGACAATAATTACTGAACATAAAGTCCAAAACTTTACTTGGAAATCCATAATTTGTAGGTTTGGTATCCCCAGGGCAATCATCACTAACAACAGAAAGCAATTTGACAATCCAAAGTTCAAAAAATTCTGTGGTGAGCTCGATATTAAGAATTACTTCTCAACGCCAGTTCATCCCCAGTTTAACGGGCAAGCGAAGGTCACTATTAGGACCATAAAAGCAGCCCTAAAACCAAGCTTAAAGATCTGAAGGGTAAATGGGTGGAACATCTCCCAAAAGTGTTATGGGCCTACAGAACAACTGTCAGGTCAGCTACTCAAGAAACATCGTTTGCCTTGTCCTTCGGAACTGAAGCAGTGGCTCCTGTCGAAATTGGGCTTCCATCCCCCAGGACTGAACTCAAAGACGATGGGCTCAATGATGAGTCGCTTCTATTGAGCTTGGATCTCTTAGAAGAGAAAAGAGAGGCAGCTCTACATCATATTAGGAATTATTAGAGGAAGACGGCCAGGTACTACGATAGAAAGGTTAGACACAGGAACTTCAAGGTGGGTGACCTAGTACATAGAAAATTATTGTTAGCAAGAAAGGACCCCACTCATGGGAAGTTGGGGCCTAATTGGGAAGGGCCCTATATCATCTCACGGGTGATCAGACCGGGGAACTATGAGTTACAAACGGAGGGAGGGAAAATCCTCCCTCACTCTTGGAATGCAAAACATCTCAAAAGATTTTTTCAGTAAGCTAATTTTGTAATTTGATTATTCTCAATAAAACTGCAAGTCTTTGATTTATCCCTGCGAGATTGCCTAAAAGAGCTCAATAGCTCATGATGAAATCATCAGTTCATAAAGAGAACTCAATAGCTCACAATAAACTCAATAGTTCATAAAAAGAGCTTAATAGCTCATGATGAACTCCTTAGTTCATAAAAAGAGCTCGATAGCTCATGATGAACTCCTCAATTCATAAAAAGAGCTTGATAGCTCACGATGAACTCCTCGATTTATAAAGAAAGCTCAATAGCTCAAGATGAACTCTTCAGTTCATAAAGAGAACTTGAAAGTTCGCAATAAACTCATTAGTTCATAAAAACGAGCCCAATACCTCGAGGATAGAAGCATACGACAAAATTCAAAGCAAAATTACAAGCTTAGTCAACAGAGGAGAATGTAACCATCAGATAAAGCAAAGGCTCAAAAATCCAGTAGCAATATAATCAAAGAAAACAAAAAGATTACAAGAAACATTCCCAATTCTTAATCGCCCTTGAGGCGTCCCCGGAGCTCAGCAACTTCCTCCTTTAGGCGGACGTTTTCTTCTTTTAGCTCATCCCTCTTCTTCTGGACCTCGGTCATAAGATTTATAAGTTTCTGCCCGGTTGAAGAGAACAAAATTGTGGCCAGTGAAGAACCAGATGAAGATAAGGAATCACTGGCAGGGCCACTCCTCTTGCATTCCTAGAGGATGTACCAACATCCTCATCCTCATCAGATTCGGAAGGACAGGAATCAGCAGAGTCTGGGTACGAAACAAAGTCCATAGCAGCCCCTGCAGTGCTAAACAAAAATAGGTTGTCTGATGTCATCAACTCAGAGTAGGGCACAGGCTCGACATCAATCATCTGTTCTATTTGCATATCCTCTAACAAGTTCAATTCAGGGGGACCTACTAACCAGGGCAAATCTATCGATTAGGAAATGACATTAGGAGACCTGGATAAGTAAAGGTAGTCAAGATATTTACCTGAGTAAGAATGGTTCTTCCAGGACCTAGGAACCCTACATTCTCTATAATGAAGCTCAATGGACCTCCAAGAGTCCCCAGAAACATAAAAGAAGCGGTGAGTCCACCCCTCAGGTGGAGAAAAAAGGTCAAGCACCAGACGGCGCAGCTTGAAGTGCCTCTATTGAAAACAAATAAAACATGGGACCTCATCCTCTTCAAGGTCAAAAAAGTAAAAAAATTCACCTACAGTGGGAAACTTGCCATCACCTCGCAAGCACCAGAATAGGAAGAAGCTGATCATGGTGGCCCATCCTTTGGGAGAAAGACGAGAAGGACACAAATCGCAGTAAGCCAAAATATAACCAACAACGTGGTGAATGGATAGACACAACCCCATGTCCAAAGCCCCCTCAAAGAAACAAGTCTCTACTTAAGGAAGATAATTGCAGAGCTCATCAGGAGATGGGGCCTGCAAAGCCAGTTCCACGTCAAGAAAGACTTCTTCTTATCCTATCTAAATCTAAGGATGATATTGATGAAGGAGCTAAGTAGCGGGTCTGCCACTCCCACTTAATTCAAAAGGAGCTTCGTTCCCTGAATAGGGGCGAGATTGGGACAGCCATCGAGAGATTCAGAGAATGTAAAGAAAAAGAAGAAGTAGAGGAATGGTAAACCCTCATGAATCAAAAAAGAGACTCCAAAGAAGAATGAGGATCCAAAAAGATATAGCAAAATCGTAGGGACACAGAGTACACGAGAACTAAAGTCGGCGGACCTTTGGGCTTTTTCAATTTAAGAAGGTGGTTACACTTTTTGAAAAACAGTTGGGGAAGCGCGTAAAGAAAAAAAGAAAAGGGAGAGTCCCGATCGGATGTGCACACAAGGTCAACATCCATAAAAGCTCGGACCCAGTAGTCTCAACATTTCCTTGATACTCCTCATCCATCTCAAGCATTAGCAGCCCTCGGTAATCTAATAGAATTCCAGTACAATAAGTTGCAGTATAACTTGGGAGATTAACTTCGAGTTCATAATAGAACTTGGCAATCCTGGTAGACTTTCTGAGCTCCTAAATTTTTAGATGTCTATGAGCTAAGCTCAGCTCGTATGGCTGCATGGACCTTCCAAGGCAGCTCCCTACTTTCAAAGGCCTACTTCTCAGATACCTATGGGCTCAAATCAAGTTCAAATGGATGCATGGACCTCAGATCTCCATAAGGCCAGCAAACTTAAAGCTCTCCTTGGTATACAGGCTAAAATGTGACTAGTATTTCTCAAACTCGTCCCCCATCAAAGCTCTCATGAATGCGCTTGTGATGGACCTCAGCATCAAGTTATTCACTCCCTTCGCCAAATCCAACCAACACAAGTATGAAAATCTCCAAAGGTTAGACCTCAGTTCCCTTCCTTCGAAAGGAGCTCAGTGAGCCAGTAGTTCGTTTAGGCTCGCAATTTTAACAGATTTGCTTTAAGAAGACCTCAGTACTCCTCAAAGCAAAAGGGGGCACGAAACGGATGGCGTAGACCAAAGGAAGAGAGCTCAGTACTCGTTGAGTAGACCGAAGGAAGAGCTCAGAAGAGAACTCAGTACTCGTTGAGTAGACTAAAGGAAGAGCTAAGTAGAGCTCTCAGTAACATGAAACACAAAACAACCCAGTAAAATCAGATATTCACATTCACTTCAAAAGATAAACAATTACATCAATACTTCAGAAAAGTTGTAAAGAAAATGCAAAAAATAAAAGTCTTTGAAGATTCCTAAATAGTTGAATCATGAGCAATGGAGTCCAACAGCTCAGTAGCAGGAAGGTCTGACAAGTTAGAAGATGGAGCCTCTGGTATCTCAGCAGCTGAAACCCTGAAGGATCCAAAGCAAGCATGCGAGAAGAAGTCTCAGGACCCCCAGAAACATGGACCTCGATACCAGATGTTGACATACTAAAGGCCAGCGCCCGAGAAACGAGGTCAACTGAAAAAGATGTGATAGAAAAAGTGCCAGGCAATGTATTTGCTTCAAGAAGCTCAGCATCAGAAGGCTCCAAGGGTTAGCTCTTGTCCCCTGTAGCAGTTCTTTCTAGCTCCTCCTTAGCGGGGATGTCAAAGTCGAAGCTCAGATCGAGGTATGTTTTCTCAACAACGTCTTGGAAGGCAAGCCACCCAATGACCCACTTCGTAGATACATCATCTTTCAGTTGGGCTATGTCTTCATTCAACTGGGATATTGCATCATCTCTCTGGAGTATGGTGGCCCTCTTCTCCTCAAGATCTTGGCAAATGACATCGTTTGCTTCGGCTACATTATCATACTCCTTTTTCATATTCTTGAAAGAACGCAGGGCCTCAAGAGTTTTCTCACTAGCTCTAACCCAAGCATCGTTCTTAAGCTCGAGCTCCTCTTTGGCCTTTTTCTCTGCGTTTTCAGCTTTCTCTTTCCCTGCCTCCATATCCCGAATAAAGGAGGCTTACTTCTCCACCTACTCCTAGAGCTCCTGATTTTGAATGCGAAGATCTTCATTGCTAAAAGATAACTCAGCAACTTTGATCTCAAAGACCTTTGTGACCTTGGCTGAACTTTCCAAAGAGCGGATCCGCTCCATCAAACCCTTCACGTGGAGGGCTAGCTGAAAGCAAGAACAGATGAGACAAAGATTAGCACCAGATTACAACGTGCAGGAAAAGAAGAGAGAGAGAGATAGACATTTATAGCAGTCGCTCCATGAAGGGCTAAGCTTATTGAAGTCTCAAGTGGCATGGATGAAGCTCTTTGAATGTCAGATTCAGGAAGAATTGAGCTAATTGCCCCTACAGTAAGCTCAATATTGTCAAATAAGGAGCCCAGGTTACTTTCCACCATGGGGATCTTTCCCTTCCCAATCACTCCCAGGGCCCTATCGACCTCAAAAAGGTTGGGGAGATCTGCCCTTGCTCGAGAATCCCACTGGGCACAAGCAAAGATCTTGTGGAAAAAGAACACTCTGCGGCCTACAGGTTGAAAAAAGGATGAATGGTTGAGGTTAGAGTAGAAGTAGAGGAACCGGGGGCCACATCCGTTTTCTATATCTTGGTTGGAAGAGTAACCTCGCTACCTGATCCAACCTCAGCCTTGCGTTTACCACTACTTCTGGTCTTCTTCATCTGGGAAAGTTTGGCTTGGAGCTCTACTGTGGTTGGCTTCATCATAGATGACCTTGAGAGCCCAAAAACAGATAAGAACATATAAAAAGAGGTGAAAAGAGAGAAAGTGGAAAGGGAGAAGTCAGGATATACCGGCTGCCTCCTCTGCACTAACAACAGAAAGGAGAATGGGAGCTTCTATAGTTAC
The DNA here is from genome assembly GCA_963454935.2 of Ilex paraguariensis. Lineage (NCBI taxonomy): Eukaryota > Viridiplantae > Streptophyta > Magnoliopsida > Aquifoliales > Aquifoliaceae > Ilex > Ilex paraguariensis. The sequence goes on along the minus strand of CAUOFW020000203.1, from coordinate 108,954 downwards.
TTCAGGGAGACTAAACCTCTCTGTTACAAGAACCCAAGGTTTGATAAGCTCAGAATACCTCTCTGAGCTGCAACCCTCCAAAGACCACAAAATTCGATCATCGGTGGCACTAAGTTCAGGACGGATACCTGAGAAGCAATGTAAAACAAGCAAAAAGATATCAGCCTAAAAAGCTCAAAAATACAAGTTCACTCAGAGGAGGACTTACCCAAGTTGTCTGGGGCTTTCCAGACCCGAGGGATTGGAAGGGAATCTGACTTATCTGCAGGATTGTACTCCCAGTGATTGCTCCCCACAAAGAAGAAGAGTTTTTTCCAGCCCTTGTGAGAGCTAGGGAGGTCAGAAATAATCGCTTTGGCTTTTACCCGTTTCGAAATATACACGAAACCGTCAATTGGGGTATACTTAACATTGAAATACTCCATCAGCAAAGAAATAGTGGGAACCCCAAGCTTATGCTTCTTAAAGAAAACAAGAAGGCCCACCAGAATACCCCAAAAATTGGGGGAGATCTGAGCAGGGCAGAAATTGCAATGTTGTAAAACACTCTTTATAAAGGGGTGTATTGGAAAACGAAGGTCATTGTCGAAAACAGCCACAAAAAAGCAGACCTTCTTACGGACCTGGGAGACGTATGGGATAAACTTATCTGGACACCAACATTGGACGTTAGGAGGGTAACGAAAATGAGCACCAAGAAGCTTCATAAGGGAAGGAGTGACCATGCTGGGGCCCGCGAACTCTGCGGTCCTAAAAGCAGCCCCTGCACCCTCAGCACTACCGGAGTCACCAGCGTCACCCACCTTGGCCTTACCTTTGTTGGGGTTTTGTGGCGTAGGAAAGGTAGAGGAGGGAATCTCCGCAGGGTTTTCCTCAAATTCAATAGAATCGACACTGAAAAATTTGTCAATCTCCTCACCCACCTCACCTAAGTCAGAATCCTCCTCAACTGATCTATTCCCTAAGGGGGAAACCGGGGGGTGGCTTTAGAAGGGGCAAACATAGTGGGACAAGAGAAAGGGAAACTAAAAGTGCAGTAAAGGGGAGGAATATTTACGAAACACTCTCTAAGAGTCTGAGGGCAACACAGCAACTGCCAATAAGGAAAACCCTAGAGGTTGAATAAGGGTCTAAGAAGAGGGGAATACGAGATAAAGATTGACCTCTATTCTTGAAGTAACAGAATCGAAAGGTCCAAAAATGCAACAACCACCTCAAATTTGAGGGGTCCAAGACAAAGAAGCACGAAAAAGACAAGAAACATACCTAATCCTTCGAAGCGAAAAACGAAGAAGCAAACCTCGCTAAGCCTTCTGGTCAAATTAGAGGAAATCGTCTCTCTACAAGAGCCCTATGAACAATAACGAATTGGGGAAGATGAAATTGCAGATGAGGAAAGGAAAGTCAAAGAGAATTCAAAGAGTGGGGAAAAGCCATTGGTCCAGGGGCATTTAAAGCTAACAGTATAGAATTAGGAATGTGCACGAAAAACTAGGAAGTGAAATAATTGCCTGAAACCGTCAAAAATCTGTTCGCGAGTAAATCGAGGTCTGTATCTGGAGGTCTGCCTTAATTAAGCCTCAGCTCAGCCCCTGCCCAAGTTCACTTGGGCTAAGGGCTGGGGGGCAACTGATGATACTCAAAACAAATTCCAAGTATGAGTCCAGACGCAAGGTCGGACAAGCAAGTCAGACCAAGAGGTCAGGAAAGATGCGCAGAGCTCAGAGGATCAGAACTAGAGCTTCCCCCCAGACATGCCAATAATGGAAAGAATAAGAAAGCTACTGGATGACAACAGAAATCTTATAGGTGGCAAAGAGCCATATTTAAGGCATAAAATCCTTAAATAGCCAATATTCTCTCCTAAGATCAAGGAGAGTTCATCGGGTAAATAGCAAGGATCTCAGCGCAGATCCTATAGAATTAGGAACAGCCCTATAAATATTATGTAACTCCCCCAAGGCAAGGGGAGAACCCTAGTAACATATACTCTATCCTGTAAACTTTTAGAATAAGAAGAAAAGGAAAAAGGAGCAAGAATCTCTATTGAAGAGTGGATTAACCGAGCTCCTCAGCTGATGAACCACTATAATTCTATTGTGTCAATCCCCTATTTTCCCATTTTTGATACTAGTCTTCGCTCTTTCGAGCTTTGAAGCTCAGATCCTAAGAACCAATTACTGATCATCTCATCTGCTCACCACCATAAGTCTGCACCACGTTAATTTATCCCATCAGATATTTTTCAAAAAGGGTCTTGACTTTTAAAACCCTTGCCTTTTCTTTTTACTTGGTGTGTGGCGGCTGGCCTTTTATTTTTACTTGGTGTTTGGCGGCTGGAAGAGATGAAACAGAAGGCAGTGGTTATCTGGGCTGGGAGCAGACGCAGATCAGGGGAGGAGAAAAGCGCCAATAATAGTCAATTTACTCTATTTCTTTGGCAGATTTTTTGTTGTCCATTATATTTATGGGTAACTAAATTCTCAAATAAGGCGAGGGATGAACTTACACAGTATATGGTATTTTATTTATTTTTAATTTATGTTTTTGATTTCTAATTAGTAAAACTCTTTTGTTTTATCATTCTCAATTTATTGTTGATATTTTCTTCTCCGAATAATCACAGAATTTATTATGTTTATAGATTCAGTCATGCTTTTTCTATTTAATGGATTAGATCTTTGATTATGTTCGGATCAATTATTTAGCTATATTGATTTAATTCTTTACTGCAATATTGCTTTCTTAAGTATATTGTCATCGTTGAATTTTCTCAATAGTGATAATAATTTATATATTTTAAAAGTGGTGTTTCAAAGGTTACATGTGGTTTAATCTTAGTTTATAAATCTATACCTTCCGATTGGGAATTTTGGGAATTGAGTTCCTAGTTGAGTTATTCAATGAATTAAGAATAATTAAAATACCAAATTTGTGCAAGGGATTCTCAACGCTTTACTGTTTGTCAAATTTGAATACTTTTTTCGTTAGTCACTTTGCTTCACTTTAATTTGCATTTAAAATTAATTTTTATTATCTAGTAATCATTTAATATTTTTCTTTAGTTTTTTTGTTCATTCTATTATTCTTTTAATTTGTCTCTCTGTGGAATCAACACCCCAAAGCTGTGCTACAATTACCGCGTTATTCTTTGGGCATAATCAGGAGTGTTGTGAGAGAAGGAAGCGGTGAGGAAGTGCTTGGGGAAAAAATAATTTAGGTTTAAGTCTAGGAAAGAAGGATTTTAATTACTTTTTATTAAAAAATGATGGCGTCTAAATTTAAACATAGGAATTTTGAGGCGTTTTCACTAAACGCCGGTAATTAACCGCCAGCTTCTCCCCCAACTCTTGTAGTGTCCTTTTTAGAGAAGTAGATGATGGAAATTTGAATAATGGTTGGATTGATATGTAAAGACAATTTAATCTTCCATCCAATAGTAGATTTCTAAATTCAACAGAATATAACTCTAGGATTATCCGTGGGAATTCTGACCATTTCATCTTCTTAACTCTGTTTAAAGGCAGCTAATACACATAATTAATCTACAACAATATGCTATGTATATATCAGAAGTTGAATGATTTCATGCCTTCCACATTTTCACTTGTTTCACACACACGGTTGATACACAAAACTAGTTCATATTGACATTATAACATGTTGGTTTGATAATTTTTGTGTGAGTTGCAAACATTTGAGCTTTTACAATTCAAACCACTGTGGGTTGGAGCAATATTGAACGATCAGAAGAGCACTGACTTAGAGAAAATAAAGAATGTTATGCAAAAAGTGGTTAGAAAGCTAAAAGCATTCTATAAGTACTCCACGAACTTTGCAGTTTAGTTTGAAGGATGCTTTACATGTATCTTTATCTTATTTTGTTAATTCCTTTGTTGGTCTCCGTAGTTATCGATGGTCATCTTATGATATGTTTACTAAATTTTGTGTGCAGAACCATATATAATCTGTGTTCTTAGAAGCTCCTCATAATTGCTCTCAGCAGTTGTATGATAAATCCGGGGTCTTTTGAAGATTTCATTACATTTCTGGTACGAAAAAATTCTTTGATCTTATGTATAGATATGGAATGCACATACTTGTTAGTGAAAATTGTGATTTAGACCAATGCAATTTTTTTATGACAGACAACAAAAAAGTTTTAAATTTTCAATATAACTTGCTAACCATAAGAAATATGGGAATGGCCAAGAAGGTTTTGTTTAAAAGAGATCTTAGCTATAGAGAGGAAGAAGAAAAGGTATGCCTCTGACTTATCACTTAATAATGCAGGAATTTCTCTTACCAGAAATTTTGCATTTCGGCCCTACTCTATTTTAAAATTGTTGTGATGTTTGAATTAAAGGTATTCAATTGCAAGACTGTTTGATATGTAACTTTGAGGTTATCATTCAACAATCCAGTTTTTGAATGCAAAAACTGTTAGTTGAAGCTTCACAAGACATGATCAAAGATTTTGGTAAGGCATTTCAGCTCGACTATGCTTGTTCAAGCTTACACCATAAAAGGTGTTTTGCTAATCAAACTCTCAATTTCTGTGTTACTATGATAATCAACAACATTGCCTTAAAAATTTAGGTTATCCTTTAGGATATTGAGACTAATTGATATCTGAATTAGGTAGTCTAATTCACACATGTCGTTTTTGATTTGCTTGTTGGCTTTTCTGGCATTTCCATTGTGCTTACGTAATTGAATATAAATTTGGGTTAGTGATCAAATTCAAAGTTGGGGTATTTAATTGAACAAAGCAGGTCTTTGAACAACAGAACATTGTTTTAGAGTTACATATCTTATATTTGATCTTTCTGGATTAGTTTGATTTACATAAATATATGGAAAAATATGAATTTATCTTTTTCACCCTAATCCTAGTTTAGTATGATTTTCCTTATATGGCCTTGCATAGCACCCTACTATATTATAGTTATGTGTGCAGTTCCAAATTTGTCTAATGTAAGAGATTGAGTTTGAAGCTACATGTCGTTCACCTGTACATGACCAACAGAAATTTACATGGAATTTCTCAGTTATAGGATGTTCCAGATATCTATATTTCTTCTCGCAATATAAAGAAGGAAAAGAGGATGTCCAATTGAATATATGCTGCAGTTGATTTTCTTGAGCTTGTGTTGGAAAAATTGCATGTTAAAGAATATAATTGCAGTTCATCCAATTGAATTTGTATGGAATTTCGATTTTCTTGAGCTTTTGTTGAAAAAGTGCATGTTAAAAAATATAATTATAGTTCATGACAATTCTGTACTAGGACTCATCTTACAGTGGGATTACATTCTTGGAAGGGAGTCCTCACTGTCTACCATTACAATCTTGTCACATAATTTTCATGCATAAAGTTCTAAAGCTTGGGAGTTGGAGTATAATGGGAAGACAATGCATCAAAACTTTAGGAGTTCTAAAAAAAGAAATAAAAATTAGATTTATTATAAGGTTAGTTTTTCAACATGTACTTTGATATATTTGTTACTATATTTATGTGATTATTTTGATAAATTAGTTCACGTACGACGTACATCGATTAGTATCATAAAAAAAGTCCAAACTAAAACAAAAAAGCTCAACCATCTTTCTCTTTTTAATCAATATTTTACTCTTTTTTTATTTGAACAATTTAAATCACATAAAAGTATTTTTGGCTTCTTATTTAGTTTTTTTTTTTTTTGAACTGGCTTCTTATTTAGTTTTAAAAAAATTAAAATCATTAGATGATGACTTGAGAACTTCTTAAAATGCGATCAATTATCCGATATCAATAGATTATATTTATTTTCAGAATTAAAAGTCTTAAGAGAATTTTTATGAATAAATGGCAACCCGCCAATAGAAATATTTAAGTTATATAAAAATGCTAGATTCTTTTCCAAATGCAATGCAATAGTTGCTTTTAATGATGCACAAAAGTGGATTTATGGACCACCAGTTGAGTAATTAATATAAGTAATAAATGCAATAAATATAAAAATGAGATCTACACAAGTAACACAGATATAAAGTGATTTAATCAGGGTGACCTACTCCACTTAAAAGACAGAAACAATGACCGGAGGGCTTTATTGACAAAGTAATTGAGGGGAGAGCCAGAGAGTAAGTGTAAACCCAAGGTGTGGAGAGATAGCTCTAAGAGATGGAGAGATGTGTTGTCTCTCATGTGTAGAGGGCTTATAATTTATAAACACAAAACATTAGTTAAAATGGTAGCGTAAGAGATAGATTGCTAGTCATTTGGGAAAGATAGTTACAGTTAAGGATACGTATAATTAAAGATAGTCTTGATCTTCAAGTAGTGGTTATCTCAGTAATTACTCCTCATGTGCATTAATTTTCTTGGATTTCCTGAACTTTGAATTAGGCCGAATCCATGAGTTGGACTCGGCCTGCTTTGTAACTAATTTGGGCCTACTCTATGAATTAGACCTCGACGTAGTTGGATTTGGGCTCATCAATTTCTATTAAAAAAAGTTTTTGAAAATTAAAACTTATAAAATCTTACTTATTATCGATTATGTCATAAGAAATATTGAATGAATTAGTCATATTATCCATTGAAAATAATATTTTAGCAAAACTTCAATGTAAAAGCTTAATCACTAAATTTACATAACAAAAATCAAAAGAAATAATTTTTAAGTAAAATATGAATCATATAATATATTTATAGTAAATTTTAAAAAGACCTCATTTAAAACTTCTGCATTGGGCCCCCATTTACTTCGAGCCGACCTTGTAAGTTGAGTAACTTCCTCACTAACAAAAACCTCATTAAGAGACCAGACATTAATTGTGAAAATTACGGATAAGTACCATATAAACTATTTATTTGTGAAAAATAATTTGTTGAAAATGTATTGCAGATAAGTACTATTAGTTGGAAATGTATTGTATCTAGATACACAATGATAGTTTTTAAAAAATTTTCTTTAATGAAATACATTTTTTCATAATTCATTGACTATTTAGTTTGACAATTCTTTTTTTCATGAGATTTTTTTTTATTAAATCAGTTATTTACTATGCTAAAAGACCTTTATTTTTTGAATTTTATACTTATATCATCTTCTTATACTTTAACAGTTGGTGTTATACTTCAACGTCTGATTTTTTACTTCGACGCATGGTGCTCGTTTTCTTAAACATCTTCTTCTACTTCAACTTTTCTATTTATGGCTTTTTAGCATCAAGTGAAACGAAAAACTAAAATCTTACCCCTCACCACCTTCTCCGTAGTCCCACCACGATTCATTTTTGCAAGAGTTTTCTTTTTACTTTGCATCTAACGAACTAGTTTGGCTAATCTATGTCCAAATCGGAATATATTCATTCATTGAAGCAATCTGCTCCTGCTCCCATTTGTACTATTTCATCTGATTTTCTACTTCAACATCAAATTGTTGTATTATGTTGTTACATTGTAATGTAACACTGTCATTTCTTAAAAATAATATATCTGTTTGTCGAATTGTAGATATTACATTGTGTAAAGAATACCATTTAAATTGTGCATGAATTAAATAATGTAATTGAACATCTTTTGTTAGTTATTAAAGTGTTAATGAAGTTATTTACACTGTGATGTATTATTTTCATATCACACTGTATTAATCAATGGTACTCCAACATATGCACAGTCAACGCATAACCAAAAGATTTTTTGGTTCTCAAAATTTTCATTTGTTTGTGTTTTTGATTTGGTTGAAATATCATAGATTATATGGCTTTTTTTTTTTAATCTAAAACACCCTATTTGTGCAATATTTTAGTGGCCTGATTTCATGGGGCTAATGCTTGATTTTCAACTGTTTTCAAACCCATGAACGTACATTTATAAATAAAAAAGATTTCTGTATAAATAATTTTATCAGAAATACTTTTATACAATTAAGTCTTGTATTGTGTACCGATTTATAACAATTCCTTAATTGTAATATCTAATCTAAAAACCACATGTCGAATGCTAAACCTACGTAATTAAAAAAGTATCATCACCAAATAAAATGCTCAAAATTGTGGTGTCCACGTTGTTTCTAGGCACTAATTCTAGTCTTAACAAGTTCTATTCATCAAAAATAAAAACAAATTCTCTCCATCAAATGACCTGACATATTTATTATCATTAAATATGTGGGCCCCAATAACGTTTATTTATGGTGAATGTGTCATACCGTATTTTGATAACATTTATATTGCTATTTCTAATGTCTGTGCTTAAATTTTTATGATGATGAAGTAGCAAAGATTTGTGCAAGGTGATGGTTGTTAAGAAATTTGGGCCCACAAACCTAAATCTAATAGAAATTTTTTTTATGAGTTAAACACACTATTTTGTAGGCCCACATGCATGCATGTAATAAAATAGATAAGTGTTTCATGAAAAGGAATAGATAAATTGATGAGCGACAATAATTATTGAAAGTACATAACGTTTTATTGTTCATGTAATCACGTGACATTGTCAATGTCAAATAATGTAATATATTTAACCCACTGAAAATTTTCTTCTATCAACTGTTGTGTATTGATGGAACTATTCGAATTTGACATTTGAGTTTGTAAAAATTCTTTATGTATATATTGGCGGAACTCCTTCGTGTATTGAGTTTGTAACAATTTTTATATCATATTAAAATGTAATCTAGTGAGAGACTCAAATTTTTATGCTTCGTTTGTTATGATGGAAAAATAGAATGATAAAAAGTTAGAAGAATGAAAAATTAGAGGGATAAATAAAATATCATGTTTGGTAATGGAAGAAAATAGGAAGGATGGAAAAGTAGATGAATTAATTTTCCTTTCAACTCACCCAAATCAATCTTTCCAAAATCAGAAGGAAAGTAGATGAAAAGTTAATTATTTGTGTTGAGATGTATCTCATTTGTCTATATGCCTTTTTTATATATAAATATACTATGTATATATTAATTTCATATAAAAATAAAATAACAAAATATGTATTTCTACATATTTTTTTTAAAAAAAAATTAAAAAATAAATAAATAATAAAAATTTAAAAAATAAAAAAATTATTTTTTCCATCTTAAATAGGGGTGAAAATTTTTGACTCAACACGATGACACGACTTGAACTCGACACAAATTTTATGACACGAACTTGATTAACTCGAACACAAAAATAAATAGGTCAACTTGTAACTCGACACGACAAATTAGTTAAATGAGTTGAGTTAGGTGTGACTAATGTTCTACACAAACTCGTAATGACTCAACACGAATCTGACACGATACGACTCGATTGTCATCCCTAATCTTAGCTAGCACAAAAAAAAAATTGGTCTTTTTTATTTTATATTCATCTAACTAAATACAAAGGAAAGAATGTGTATCATTCCTACTTTCCTTACTTTAAAGATAAAAAGTGTATGCCTCTTACTTTCCATCATTCCTACCAAACGAAGCATTAATCTTTTACAATTTTAAGTTATCATAATTTTTAGTAATATTAGGTGGCTTCTGCTAGGAGTGCAACTCGGGCGGGTTAGACAAGTTGGACAGTCAACTCTAGCCTAACCCTAAGTATATAATCTTCAACTCTAACTCTAACTCTAACTCGGGTTGAGAAACCGAGTTTAATTCGGGCGGGCTCGAGTTGAATTCGGGTTAATGATTTTCGAGTTGATTTCAGGTTACTTTATGGGCTGATTTCGGAATATTTCAATCAAGTTTTAAACATAAAAACCAAGATATTAAAAACTCAATGTCTGAGATAATACAACCACAACCATACATATCACAAATAAATACAACAAGAATTCTTGCACAAACATAGAGTTCACTGCTTAAACAAAATCCTTACACAACCAAACTTCTTGAGAGAGACTAAGAGTGAGTGAGGGTCTAAGGCAGGCGCACACTTGAGTTGAGATATTTTTTTTTTTAACCCTTGGATAAAATTATATTTATATAGTATTAATTTGAGTTGAACCCGATTATTAAATCGAATTGAGCCCAATTTTAATATTCAGGTTCAACTCGTAAACCCGATGGCTCAACCCTAGACTCGTGCCAAATTGAATTCGGATTGAGGTTTTTTGGCCCAAGACCAACCCAAGTATTAAAAATTCTAGCCTAAGTCCTAATATTTTCAAGTTGAAATCGGGTTAGCCCATCCAAGTTGCACCCCTAATTTCTGCTCATTGGTCTATTTTACTTTTATTTCTTTTTTTTTTTCTAATAAGGATAACTTTTTCTCTTATCAATTCTCCTTTTTTTTTTTTTTGATCAGTTAGCAATTCTCCTTTAAATTTTTCACCATATCTAAGTATCTATACTTTTATACTATATATATAAAACAATCAATTTAGGAAAGTGAGTCCTTGAATACTAGTTTCTTTTAATTTTAAATTATTTAATAAAAATGCGTTGATCTTATCCAATTAAATTGTTACATGTGGATTCTAACTACTCTTATCATCTTTTAAAACTACTTTAAATTTGAATTTTTCATCATCTTTAGTAACTAACTCATATTTAATTTTTTTTAAAAATTTAATTTACCATGTAATTTTTTAATAATGGGGTGGGAGATTGGGGTAGCGTGGGGTGGCAGTAAGATGGTAACGATAAATGATCAAAAGAACTGTTCATCATAACTTTAAGGGATAACACAAATTATAATAGTGACGAGTTGTACATTCAAACGTTTTTAGTTCGAATTTTAACAATCTTTTAAAGTCAAGTCATAAACGATTTATCCGTCACGAATTATTTTGACTTTGATCAAATTTGAAAGAAGATTAATCAAAATAAGTTTAAATTAATTCAAACACCTTTGATCATTGATAAAAAAAATTTAAAAACTACTGTTCATCACACAGTGGGCTGCAAGTAGAAATAGTGACGAATCTAGTCTTTTATAATAGGAGAGAATAGGAGAGTAAAAATGCAGGTGATTTTAGTACCGACATATAATTAGTATTTTCGTAAATATCAACAACACCAAGGGTAACAGAGTAGTATTTATGCAGGATTCAACCGTTTGCAAAGTGGTGGTTTTGGATTATAAAACGGTTACAAAATTGACGGCAAAGACGTCTCCCCTCTTAGCCTCTCTCTCTCTCTCTCTCATCTTCTCCATATTTACACAACAGAAGGCACAATCACCCTTATCAGATTCTAGGGTTTCTTTTGTTTCCACAGATCTGATCACCATGGTTCGCGTAAGCAACGGATTGATAACATTCCTAAACCTAGTTTCACTGATCATATCTGTTGCAGCCATAGGCTATTCCCTTTGGTTGTACACGCACAATGGCACTTTGTGCCAAAAAGTAATTCAAAAGCCTCTTTTAATTCTAGGTGTGTCACTGTTGTTCATGTCATTGCTTGGATTGATCGGTTCGTGTTGCCGAGTCTCTTTCCTTCTATGGATATACTTGTTTGTAATGTTTGTGTTGATCGTGGGGTTGTTTTGTTTCACGTTGTTTACGATCATTGTAACGAACAAGGGTGTTGGGAAGGCGATATCGGGAAGAGGGTACAAGGAGTATAGGCTCGGTGACTATTCGCGGTGGTTGCAGAAGTATGTGGTTAATGGGAACAATTGGGATGAGATCAAGAGTTGTTTGGTTGATCTTCATTTCTGTCATAAACTTGCGGGCGAGAAGGCTGAGGAGTTTTACAAGCATAGCTTGTCGCCTACAGAGGTAGTTACTATAACTGTATATATACCATTTATTTTTTTTAATGCTTCCATTTTTATTTTTATTTATCCAATTTGAGTGTATTGATTTGTTTATGAAGTTTCTATGTAAGTTGTAGCATGTTGATTCACTGTTGTGAACAATTGAGGCGAAGTACCATTTATTTTTTTTAATGCTTCTATTTTTATTTTTATTTATCCAATTTGAGTGTATTGATTTGTTTATGAAGTTTCTATGTAAGTTGTAGCATGTTGATTCACTGTTGTGAACAATTGAGGCGAAGTATATTGTAGGGAATTCAAGTTCAAATCTCATAAAATGTTTACAGTTTCGTGATGATGGTTGATGGGTGAATGCATGTTTAATTTAATTAATTTCTTTTTTCTTTTTTTTTTTTTTTTTTGGGGGGGGGGGGGGTTCACTATCTTGTGTTGTTTTTTGCAATCAAGTTAACTACTGTTTATAAATCCTGTGGGTGTGGGTATTGGTCAAGTTTCATGCTCTTTGTGATTACATTCCAGCGTCTTACTGATTAGAGAGAATTGTGCTAATAGTTAAAAAAGTATTGTTCACTCGCGATTGCCGTTATGGTATTACAATTAATATTATGAACTTTGTGCGAAATTGAAAACTATCTTTGAAAATTATAGTAACTAGAAGTCACACTGAAAAACTTGTTTCATGTTGTAATCAGCAACGTGCACTTGAAATGAGAATATGTGATGTTAGAATGCTTGGGTATTAAGCTTTCGATGTGTGTGTGTGTTTTCCTTGAAAGTTCTCCAACTGGGGGAGATTAATTTCAGGATAAAGTCAGTTATATTGAATTCTGAAAGGTGTCTCTTTTTGATTTGATGAAGCATTTTTGTAACTGACCAACATTTCATCACTCTATGCGTCTTTAATATTTTTTTTTCGAGTGTGTGTGTGTGAGAGAGAGAGAGGGGGGGGGGGGGGGTTGGGTTTCCTCCCTTTTTGGATTTGTAATCCAATCTAAGGCTAGTGTAGTCACTTACATTGATGTCAATATATACACATACTAGGTGATGTTCTTTCATGGTTCATGGTTGTATATCATAGTTACAACAAAAATTTAGTTCATGAAATACTTTTATTTTTCATTCTCTACACCTATCTCCTATTTGATCACAAATGGAAAAAGTATGACCACTTTACCTTAATATGTAGATTACCTTATCTCCGCAGATTGGTAAAGATTGTGTGCATGGCCCTAACTTTGCGATAGCGAGACTCTCATGTATTAAGCGATCCTTCTCATGTACTTGAATTGATGTGCATAGCAGCCTTAGAATGAGTCTGTTCTGTTGGGTAAACTTGCATAGTTTATGTTGTTTTCAATAATCAAATATACTTCTAACACCTTAATAGTGAAAAATTACAAAATAGATCATGAAATTGAAAACTATAAACATTGTAGTATAATATCTAATTTTAACAAAGTACATAATTAATGAAGTTTAAAAAGAGCTGGCGCGTAATATTTGGGTCTCGTGCAAACATTGTAATTTCTTTACAAGGTCACTAGTTCAACCAATAAGTTCTCTCATGCTACAGCTAACAATTATGGTTGATTCTTTTCTGAAGTCGGGCTGCTGCAAACCTCCCAGTTATTGTGGGTTCCAGTTCGAGAACGCGACCTTCTGGACAGTTCCAAAATCTGGTCCAGCTGTGCCAGATAGCGACTGCACGATGTGGAGCAACAACCAGACGGAGCTGTGCTTCGACTGCAAGTCGTGCAAAGCCGGAGTTCTTGCCAACATGAGGCGAGAATGGAGGCAATTGGCCATTATCAACTTCATCATCATTATTATCATCATCTGCATCTACTCCGTCGCCTGTTGTGCTCTTAGAAACAACCGAGCTGATGGATATCAAAGACACAAAGGAGGATACCCTTGAGCCATGCATGTTCTTTCATTGTCTAAGATTTATAGATTAAAAATTAGGATATAGTTTATGACATTGTTTGTTACTATACTTTCATATGTTTACTGTTTACTGGGTGTGTTAATTTTATCATTGTTGACTGTGCCAATTGCTTCTTTGTACTACAGATTTAGAGTGCTACTTTGTTCACTTTTATGCATAGCCATTTAACTTCTTTGTAGTACAGATTTAGATTGCTACTTTGTTCAATTTTATGCATAGCCATTTAACATTGGAAGGCCAAATGGTTTGGGTCTTACTCATGAAAGAGATCAAGACCATGAAGACAACCAATATGGTTTTAGCTGTCATGTTTGTTCTTTTCTTTTTTCGGGATTTTTCTACTTGCCATTCCTAAAGTTGTATTCTTTTGAGTACCAGGCCTTTTTTTACATCCAATCACATGAAGTTACAATTCAAACAAACCAAACTATACCTCAATAAGGTCAATTTGGGATTGGTCAAAACTTGGAATCGATCGCAATTTTTTATAATCAATCTCAAGTTTTTTAATCAATCATATTTCAACACATTTAATGGGCAATTATATCCAAAGCATATAATTTCTATAAATCATTACAAAGTCAATACATCATCAAGCATATATCAACATTTTTATCCAACAACAATTCCCAAGAATGTTTTCATATAATCTCATGTAATTAACACACTTTATTTCATATAGGCATTTAATCAAACACTTTCAAGACACCAAATCATGTAATTACATAAAATACTCAAATTCATCACATAATTCAAGAAATCACATTAATTAATTTCTACATACCCAATTATCCAAACTTTCAAGAAATCACAAGTTAGCAATTTTTAATTACCAATTCATACAAGCATTGAATTTATCCATTTCCATTAAATCAACTACAATAGGCAAGTGTTCAAATATATATAACAGCCCACTTATTTCATATAGTCATCCTAGATTGGAAATAAACCTAGTTAGGATGAAAACCCTACTTTTTGAAGCGTAAGACAATGCAGGAAGCTCCAAGAACCCAAATCTCACCCAAAATCAAACTTTTCCCCAAATTTCGTCTTTGAACCTTCGATGAAACCCGTCCTTTTGGTATGATAGCATAGCCCTCGTCGCGTAGATCGGCGTTAATACTTGGTCCGAAGGATTTTAACCGGCAAAACTTTGTAAATCATAGAGAGAAGTTTGGAATTCTCCTTTTTTCTCTCTTCATCTTCCAACGTTAAAACCCAGCAAACCTAGCAGAGATTTTTTGTAGAAATCAGATTTTTGTCCCTTATTTATACCCTTTAATGTTGGGTCCACGTCGCACCATGTGTTCCCTATTCTTGAGTCCGTTTTTGTCTCGAAACGATTAAATTTCGTCTCGGATTAAGTTTAAAATATTTTTATATGAAATTCCTTTAAATAATTTTAAAATTTTTGAAAATTTATTTTTTGGTTCGTTTTGAGGTCACCCGACACCCGGCCGCCTCAAAAAACTCGACTACCTCAGAATTCGACGAAAATTGTCTATGTAATTAGATTTTGCGAGATAAATCCAATGGTGAGGTCCATTTTTTCATCCGAGTTCTAGAAAAATATGAGTTTTTAACCCGCACTGAAGTGATAATTTATCGTTTTGCCCTTTTTCACTAAAATTTAAATTTACCCGGGTTTTACAACAGTAATGCTATAGTGACTTTTGCTACATTAATTCTGCTATAGTGATCTTCCTCTTTCCTACTCTTGCTATCAACAATTTACGGGGAAGAAAAAATGGCATCACTCCTATCTCTCAGATACAACCAAACATCTCACACGTGACTTGGGTGCATAACCATAGGAATAAAAGAAAATCATTATAACAAAATTAATATAACATATTTAAAATAACATTAGTATAACAAAATTAAATTACAATTACATAAGTAACAAGAATTAGTAATATATCAGCATATAAATCAACAGAATAGTTTTAAGCTATGATACCAATAATACTTAGGATCATTAGAATAATAGGTGAAAACTTTAATTAATACAAAACAGAAATTTACAAGATTTACTTACAGAGAAAGTGGAGAGAACTAAAGAAGATGAAAGGAGATTTACAAGAGAAAATGGTGGAAAGAGAGTATCTGAGGAAAGAGAGAAGGGGAATGAAAAAAATGTGTCCAATAGGCTGGACGAACATAAAGAGGCCGGACATGAAAGTCGGATTTCAAAAAGTAAAAAAATTTCATATTCACAACTTTAAGCTATTTATTGACATCATTAAATACGTCATCATCACTGTTTGTGACGTCATGACTTACATCACAATTTTAATTATTATTGGTGACGTCACTACTTACGTCACTCTTTAGTGTTGCATTTTACTGTTGACGCTTCACATGTAGATCAAATTATATGATTCAGCATTATTGATGTCCTAGAGATTTACCTCCATATTTTCATTTTCAGGAGTATAACTTGTAACAGGGGTATATCAATGTAAATCTATAAAATCGTCATCAGAGTTGATAGGAGTGTTGTTTTCCTATCATCCTCCTCAACTTTATTTTTGCCCTTATCTCTTATGGCCACTGTAGGATTATTCACGAGATCTATCTTCTCAGTTTTGCCATCCCGAAAGTGGACATCATTTGAAGATGCATTTCGTCCATAACTGTCGCTTTAAGCTGCTCAATTGTTAGATGAGGTTTTTCTTATATATATATATATATATATAATAAAATAGCTAGATTATTTATCTTGAGCTTTTCACGGTTCAGATCGTTTGAGGATTATTGATCAAACCATCATAATTGGACTTCATTCCTTTTACAACTTTAAGACCCCTATACACTCAACTCTATCTCTATCTCTATCTCATACACTCAACTCTATCTCTATCTCTATCTCAATCTCTTTTAAATACATACTCCATATATCTCTCTCTCCTATCTCTCAAACATTTTAAATATACTCTTCCAAACACACATTTTCTCATCTCTCATATAACTTTCTCTCTTTATATTATGTGTATTGTAACCTTCAATGCTTCTTTACTCAAAGTTTGCAATTTTGACATGACTTTATTGTTGTTAAATATTATGGCTTATATGTGCAATAACTATTTTTGGTATTTATATACTCATAAATTTGTATGATTTTATAGATCAGAAAATATTTAAATGTTAAAAAAAAAAATTCCAGATTGTAGATATTCAAAACCAAGCTAATCACAGAAACAAAAAAAAAATTCAAATTCAATCTAATTACCAATAAAAATTAACAATGACCAATAAAAAAAAGTGAAACCAATTGCACCAAAAAACAATATTCAAAATCAACGACAAATTTTTTTCCCCAAGTTGTAGATATTCAAACTCAAGCTAATCACCAATAAAAAAAAATAACAAAGCCAAACATTTGAATAATTTTATAGAATAAGAAAATATTTGAATTCTAAAAAAAAATTTCCCAAGTTGTAGGCATTCAAAGTCAACTAATCACCAATAAAAAAACAAGTAAAATCAATTGCACCAAAAAAACAAAAACAATCAAAGCCAAGAAATCACCAATAAAATCAAATAAAAACAAGTGAAACCAATTGCACAAAAAAAAAAAAAAAAAAATCAAAGTCAAGCTAATCACCAATAAAAAAATAACAAGTGATACCAATTGCACCAAAAAAAAAAAAAAAAAAAATCAAAGTTAAGCTAATCACCAATAAAAATATGACAAGTGATTGAGTTTATAATTATGTTGTGTAATTAGGTTGAATGGTGACAATGGTGAAAAATTCATACATCTTATAAATGAACAAGATTTTATTTATTACTTAAAAATTAAAAATTTTATTAGGTTTCGATAGTATTTATTTCGTCCTGAGACATTTGTATGTGTGATGTTTTGGGAAATTTTTTATACATATTTGTGATAGTTCTATTAATATGGAGGATATGATTGACAGTATATTTTAGGTCATTTTAAAAGAATTGGTATAAATATTTTTGGACAATTTTCTCTTTCAAGCTGGACAATTACTTGCAATTTTTTTATATTTAATATAATGTCTTTAGGCACAGACAATGACTAATATATATACACACACACATTGGTAGGCAAGAGTTCATCCATATCTATATAAAATATATTTACAACATTCCCCCTTGGATAATTATTATGTTAAGATAATATGCATCGTTAAAACCTTGCTAGGAAAACCTTGTGAAAAAAATCCTAACGAAAGAAAAGAGTACATATTCAGATTAATCTTATAATAGCATTGGACGCACTAATGTGTCTCATTAAAACCTTGTTAAGAAAGCCCAATGGGACAAAACCTAAACGAACGAAAAAAATTACAACGTGCATATGTCCTATATCTTGATGTGGCTATTACTCCTGATGAAAATCTCCCCCTGATTAGAAATCAATTGGATTTGTCACAAACTCGGCACATTCCAATGCTATATCCCAATTTCTTGAACGTTGATGATGATAAAGCTTTAGTGAATAGATCAACAAGATTATTACTAAGTTGTATCTACTTTACTTCAATTTCATGACTTTGTTAGAGTTCATGAGTGTAGAAGAACTTTGGCGAAATATGCTTGGTTCTATCACCTTTGATAAACTCTACATTAATTTGTGCAATGCAAGCTGCATTATCTTCATATAAGACTATTGGTACATTTGTAATCAAAGAAAATTTGCAAATATCTTGAATGTGATGGACTATGAACCTTAATCACACACATTCACAGCTCGCTTCATGGAATGCAAGTGTTTTAGAATGATTGGAAGATGTAACAGTCAAAGTCTGCTTCATAGATCGCCATGAGATTGTTGTGTCACCACATGTGAAAACATACCTAGTTTGTGAACGAGTCTTGTGAGGATCTGATAGATATCCAAAATCTGCATATCCGACTAATTATGGACCATTGATTGATTGCTTTGAACATAACAAACTCAAATCTGCAATTCCACAAAGATAATGTAGAACATGTTTTATATCATTCCAATGTCGTCGAGTTGATACAAAACTAAATCTTGCCAACAAATTGACTGCAAATGCTATATCAAGCCTAGTACAATGTGCTAAGTATAAAAAAGCACAAATTTCACTTAGGTATGGTACTTCAAAACCAAGAAATATTTCATTGATATTAAGAGATTGAACAACCATTGTAATACTTAACGGATATGTTTTATCCATGTTAAACCGCTTAAAGACCTTTTCGGTATAGGTTGTTTGATGAATAAGAATTCCGTTTAACGTATGCTCGATCTGCAGGCTAAGACAATGTTTTGTTTTTTCAAGATCTTTCATCTTAAATTTTTTTTTCAAATATTCAGCAGTTTTTATCAACTGTTCAAAAGTTCCAATAAGATTCATATCATTAACATATATTATAATGATGGCAAATCCAGATTTTGATTTTTTAATAAATACACATGGGCATATGAGATTGTTAGCATACCCTTCCTTTACCAAGTACTTACTGAGACGGTTATACCATATTCTTCCAAATTGTTTGAATCCATATAAGGATCGTCTCAACTTAATTGAGTATATGTTGCGTGATTTTGTTGTGTTTGTTTTAAGCAATTGTAATCCCTCAGGTACTTTCATATAAATATTAGTATCTAACTTTTTCATATAAATATGTAGTAACAACGTCCATAAGACGCATGTCGAGTTTTTTTGAGAATGCTAGACTAATAAGATATCGAAATGTAATTACATCCATTATTGGTGAATATGTTTCTTCATAATCAATCACAAGTTTCTATAGGAACCCTTGCGCTACTAGGCGCATTTGGTATCTTGTGATCTCATTTTTGTCATTCCTTTTTTTCATAAAAACCCATTTATAGCAAACAAATTTTACATCATTAGGTGTTAGGACTACAGGTTCAAACACTCCACGCTTTACAAGAGAATTCAATTCCGCTTGGATTGCTTTTTTTAATTTTGGCCAATCATGTCAATGCCGGCATTCATCTATTGTGTGTCGAGATCATCATCATTCTAGATTTCAGTAGCTTATTGCAAAATAAAATACATTATTGGTGTTTATTTTTGTACGATCCCACATCTCTCCTGTATATGCATAATTAATAAAAATCTCTTTATTTGCAGATATTTGCATATCTTCAGGAGTCTGTGTCACTTCAAGGACTTTTTTCTCTTCATGGGATATCATTTGAGATAATGTGGGTGCATGTTTATTTTCTAATTCAACAATTTTTTCAAGAGTTGTATGTGATTGTCATTTTACTCTCCTCTTACGGGGAGTAGAATCTTTTGAACCCATGGATAATCCATATTTCAAGCGTGTAGTTGATGATTCATTTGCTGCCATAGATTTTTTAATTGGAACATCAATATTTGTTAGAGTGTTCACAATTGGCACATAAGACTTGGTTAATCTTGATACATCAGTAAATGCATCAGACAACTGATTAGCAATTTTTTGGAGGTGAATAATTCTTTGTACTTCAGTTTCACATTGAGGAGTGTGTGGATCAAAATGAGACATAGTTTTTGAAGTCTAACAAAGCTCATGTCGTTCTTTAGCAAGTGATATATTTCCTCCCCCTAACTGCGGAATACTGTCTCATCAAAATGACAATCTGCAAATCTTCCAGTAAAAACATCTCATGTCAAAGGTTTAAGATACCTAATAATTGAAGGTGAATTATACCCAACATAATTTCCTAGTTGACGTTGTGGACCCATCTTAATATGCTGCGGGGGTGCAATTGAGACATATACAATACAACCAAATGTTCGTAAGTGAGAAATATATGGTGGTTGACCAAGTACGAGTTGTATTAGATAATATTGATGGTAAGCAATTGGTTAGATACAAACTAAGGTTGCTGCATGTAATATTGCATGTCCCCAAGCAGAAATTGGTAACTTTGTTCTCATAAGTAAGGGTAGAGCAATTAACTGAAGTCTTTTGATGAGAGACTTGGCTAAACCATTTTGGGTATGGATGTAAGCAACTGGGTGCTCCACATCAATCCCAACAAACATGCAATAGTCATCAAATGTTTGAGATGTAAATTCAATGGCATTATAAAGACGAATTGTCTTGATTGGGTAATCTGTGAATTGTGCTCATAATCGGATTATTTAGGCAAGAAAACGAGCAAAAGCAACATTTAGAGTAGATAATAAAGAAACATGTGACCATCATGTTGAAATGTTAATTAAGACCATAAAATATTGAAATTGTCCACTTGATGGGTGTATAGGTCCACAAATATCTCCTTAAATTCTCGGTAGAAAAGTTGGGGATTCAACATTGACTTTTGTGGGAGATGGTCTAATAATCAAATTTTCTTGTGAACAAGCATTACATATGTAATCACTCTGTAAAAGAATCTTTTGGTTCTTTAGAGGATGTCCATATGATCTATTGATGATTCAACGCATTATTATTGACCTAGGGTGACCAAGTCGATCATGCCAAAGTACAAAAGTCTTTGGATTAGAGAGCTTCTAGCTCATCACAGTGTTTACTTCAATTGTTCTTATAGTTATACAGTACAACTCATAAGAAAAAGTAGGAAGTTTTTCTAATATAAGCTTCATGCTAGAAACAATTGAAGTAATATAAAGATATTCTCAATTATTACATAGTCTCAATATGAAATCCATTACAACATATATCTTTGAAACTTAGCAGGTTTCTTCTGGATCTGATTGAATATAAAGCGTCGTTGATATGAATTTTTGTTCCATTTGGTAACATGATAATAGCTCTTCCAGAGCCTTCAATTAGATTTGTAGAACCTGATATTGTATTTAATTAGTTTCAGCTAATGTTAAGTTTGAGAAAAATCTTTTATGTCGAAAGATTGTATGGGTTGTGCCACTGTCTACTAGACATGCATCTTCATCATTCATTTCAGAATTGAACAGTTGATAAATAAGATTCATTCCTCTTCATTCATAAAAAAAAAGTCACAATAAGCTTAAATTGAAATAAAACATAAAAAAAAAATAAAGGAAATTCATGGTTAACATCTTAGAAAGATAATATGATAAGAAAAATAACACTAATCGATGTGGAAATTCCCATCACCGATCAAATGATCAATTTTTCCATCAAGATCGGCAAAGAAATCAGAGACATCAAGGTGAGTTATGTCAACTAGATAGGGAACATCAATGCAAGTAAGATCCACTAGTTCACGATGATCAATGAAATTTGTTTATATCTTCTTTTCTTTTTCTATTATGGATGCCTGGTAAAGGTCCATCAAATGCTTGGGCATACGACAGGTACGTGATCAATGTCCTTTCGTACCTCACTTATGGCAAATTTATTCATAATTCTTGGCCGGTTTATTTAGCAAACCCTTCCCTTTGCATATTTGTTTGTCCACTTTTGATGGTGAGATGCATTGTTATGACCATAGTGTCGATTATTGTTTCAACCACGACCATGTTTCTTACCACGACTATGGTATGAGGGTGGCATTCACTTCAGGGAATGCTATAGAACCAATAGGGCGAGATTCATGATTTTTTATCAAAAGCTCGTTATTTTGTTCAACTACTAGAAAACATGATATCAAGTCAGAGTATTTAGTGAACCTGCGTTCTCTATATTGCTGATGCAGGAGCACATTAGAGGCATGTCTTTATCAGTAATTATTTTTCCACATAGTGTCAATTGTGAGTTGATTTTGAATAGTGCCGAATTATAATCGCTCACCTTTTTAAAATCTTGCAACCTTAGGTGTATCCATTCATGTCGAGCATTTTAAAGTATAACAGTCTTCTGGTGGTCATACCGTTCATTTAATTTATCCCAATGGACAAGTGGATCATTTTTCGTAAGATATTCGTCTTTAAATCCTTCATGAAGGTGATGATGAATAAATATCACTGCCTTTGCGCAATCTTGCAGGGATGCAGTATTTCCTATTTTGATAATATCACCAAGATTCATGGTTGTCAAGTGGATCTCAGCTTCAAGGACCCAAGAAAGATAGACGTTGTCCGAAATATTAAGAGCGATAATCTCAAGTTTTGTGAGGTTCGACTTGGTCTAAATTTGATAAAAAAATATTTAGAATTGAAAGAAAAAATAGTATAGATAATAATCTAAACATGTAAATATAAAAGATCCAATTTAGCATGAGTGAATAATTAGTAAATCAAAAACAAATTATCCATGTAATATTTTGTCAATGAAATATTTAATGAACTAATCTATCTATGATTGTAAACCATTATAGACAAAACTAAAAAATGACGAATAAATTATCAATGAACCTATAAAATTGATTATCAAAAAACTCTTCAAGAGCTTGGTCCATAAAATTAAAACAATGTCACACCAATGATAGTAAAACTACAATCAAAATAGACATAAGGAATGAACACAAAACGAATACAATATTGATTATAGTAGTAATACTTACCACCTACCGTAAAACTTAGATTTTCAATTCTGTATGACTTGAAACTAGATATTCCTTTTACGAGAGAAAGAACAAGAGAGATAGAGTCTCGTGCTGATAACGTGTTGTGAAAGTAAGAGAATTACATAGACTACAAAGAGAATACAGAGAATATATATATACTAGAGAAAGAACTTTTTAACTTGTGTATTTGTTAATGTGGCGAGGACATCCTTTTATAGGCCTCAAATCATAATGATTATCAAATACAATATTAACTCTTGGCAGAGATATAAAGTCAAATAATACCTATTAAATTGGTAGGTTAGAGTTCATCTATATCTATATAAAATATATTTATGACAGATTGGCTTATATGCTGTTATTTTATTTATTATGTTGAGATGGTGATAACATGCAGAGTATATTTGTGATGCCCCTAAACTGGGGGTCCTTTGTTAAACTATTGATTACTCATCAACCTATAGAAGTACCCGTTAACATTCCTTTTATCGAGATCGTAACCAACACAGAGTTTTGGCAGAGTCTCTCTTATATCTGACACTATCAAACACATAACTTGTATACATTTCAATCACTTGACTATTTCAAGGTTCAATATACATCAATTTGTCCGTAATATTACTCCATTTACATCCTTTAAACAAAAAGACTCAAGGTGTGAAGGCTTGGTAAAATTATGCATAAATTAGAGTATGTTCATTAAAGAAGTCTATAACAAATTAAACATTTTACTTTTTTTTAAATCAAATTTGAAGATAACCTAATACCTATAATAAAATAATGAAGCTAACCTAATACGTATGATAAAATAACGAAGATATAGTATCAAATTTGAATAACTTGATTTTATATTATAAGTATATTTAATTAGTATTAAAAAAAGAAAAAATATATGTTCTTTTTGCAATTCTTAAACTATTATCTATAAATTGCTGGAATTATACGGTATTTAATTTAATCATACTAAGATACATATTAATGTGTTGTTTGATAAAACTAAAAGTTAAATATTAAAAACTGAATGCTAAATTTTAAGTGGGTGTACGTGTGTGATTCGGTGTGTGTGTGTGTGTAGTGTGTGCGTGTGGGTGCATGTGATTTTATGTGTGTGTGTGAACCGGAGAAGATAGGAGAAAGAAAATATTGTGAAACATTTTAGGATGAAATTATCATATTGAAAAAATTATAAAAGATGCTTCTCTTGAGCACTTTCACATTTCAAAATTAAGTAAGAAATTTCATACTTAATATTTTAGTCTATGTTTAAGAAGTACTTAATATATTAAGAGATCTTAATTTTATCCAATGAACTTAATTAATAAGTAATAAAGACATTCATTATTAAATGATGAATTTATGTTAAAAAACACACTATAAGGTGATGTTTGATAAAATTAAAAACTTAATACTGAAAATTGAATGCTGAATTTTAAATGTTGAAAATTGAATTACAAATTATTTAAGATTCACTGAAATTTAAGTATTAAATTTAATCAAACTATTTGACAAATACAAGGAGTTAAAGTTTGAAAATTATTATTATTCTAATTTTGTCATTCTTTTTAATCATTTTATCTCAACTACCTTATTTCTATCACCACCATTTATAATGGCGATGGTGGTGGCGATACAATGATGTTGACGATGACAATACAATGATTGCAGTGGCGGTACAATAGTGGTGTCGACGCTACAATAGTGGTAACGGTGGCACAATAGTGGTGTTGGTGGATATTGAAACATTAAGAGTATAAAATGTATTGATGGTAGATTTGTCAATTACGAGGAAATTATATTTTTTTTAGTGACTAATATTTTGAGTATTAAGTGATAAGTAAGTAATTTGTTACGTAAAATTTTAATATATTTTTAAGAAGTGCTTAAAATATTAAAAAATATAAATTTTTTAATAAACAAATTTAATTAATTAAAGTATTTAAAATATTTAATTTTAAGTATTGAATGGTGTTTTTAATTTTGTGAAATTTATGAGTAGGAGATTTGATTGAGAGAAACAACAAAAAAATTCAATTAGTGATGGCCACACTCAAATAAAATGCACCGTCCCTGGCGACCGAGGTCGGGACAATAAAACTCCGATTTTCACATCGCCGTTGTTGTACCTCTGATTTCACTGTGGCCTAACATCGAACATAGAATGGACAGTGACGAAGAAGATTTCGTGTTTTATGGAACGCCGATCGACCGAGAAGAAGACATCACCCGTCGCAAGAAGAAGGCCGTCGCTGAGGCTTCAGGCCAATTGCGAACTCTTCCCCCTTGGAAACAAGAGGTTCTCTCTCTCTCTCTCTCTCTCTCTCTATCTATCTCTCTCGGTTAGATATTGGCATGTATATATGCAAACTTAAACTAAATTGAAGCTCTATGAATTTACTAGTATAAAAAGCCCTTTAATTTCATATTTATGCACTTCAATTGGGATCCGGATTTATCGTTAGATGTTCTTGTTTTGATGGCAATCGCGGGTTTAAATGGAGTAATTCCGCTGAATTTAATGAGAATTGGGTTTTGTGAGAGGTTTTGATGGTGTTTGGGCAACCAGTTAAAATTCAAGGTGGCTGCAATTGCTGTACTGACTGGACCTGTATAAAAAAAAGGGGGGAACGTCAAAACACGACTTCATTAATTGCTTTCACGAGAATGAGTTTTTCTGTGAGAGTGCTGTTCTGATTGACTTCATATTTACAAGTGAAAATATGTAACTTTTCAGGTTAGGGATGAAGAAGGGAGGAGAAGGTTTCATGGGGCATTTACTGGAGGATTTTCTGCTGGTTACTACAATTCTGCCGGCTCCAAAGAGGGTACATATCAAACTATGATATTAATCACTGGACTGTTTCATTTGCCTTTTGGCTTTTCTGAGGGTGGCATATATTTTTTGTTGTGGGAAACAATTGTGCAGGATGGACTCCACAGTCATTTACATCATCAAGGAAGAGCAAAGCTGAATTCAAACAACAAAGTATTTTTGACTTCTTGGATGATGATGAGAAAGCTGTATGTTCTATTTTATTGGCCTGCATTTCTTTTTACAAGTTTATGTAAATTTTTTTATTTGACGCATCGTAAAAATTGAAGTATTTTCTGTGGGATTTCATTTCATGAGTACCTAGTGCACGAATTGCTCCCACCACTGCATGGAGAGTAAAAATTATTTACCTTTTGTTGTTGGCATTTTATATAGTTGTATTCAATTGAGTCGTTTTGAGGAAAAATGTCTATAAACCATGGGAATCGGGATATGATTTAGAGTTCACTTTGCTCTTCACCGTGGAATCAAATATGGTCTAACAATGAGAGAGTCATCATATTTTCTTCTCTTATATTCTCAATATTTGCACATTCAGGAATTGGAGGACCAATCGTTGGGGACATCTATGCAGTTTGATACATTTGGATCTACTGCTGCTGAACTTGCACGCAAACAAGCTCAGAAGGAGCAACAACAAAGGTTTTATCTAGTGTTTAGCGTGCATATTACTTGATATGTGCAAATTTATTCCATAAAAATATTGGAGTGTTTTGTTACTTTGAATGATTTCATAAAAAAAATGGTTGTTGAATAAAAGGTTCTCCAATTCTTTGTTAATGTCTTCAGAATTTTTTTATTTACAATTCCCTTCTGGTTTGTCATATCCAAAGCATCTTATTTTGCTTGAATCTATTTGTGTATATCATACCACTTTCAGCCATAATTATTGTTGGAATTTCTTCGCCTGGAAATTTTTGTTACTTCCTCTGTTTTTGAATTAAAGGTCAATTAATTCTTGTTGGTTCTTCAAGTTCATCTCTGATGTGACATAAAAGTGTTCTGTATACGTGTTGAGATTGAATTTACATTTTGAACATTAAATTGTCATGGAAAATGTCGTACTTTCTTGTGTAGATTTAATTTTCATGTGAAATTGTTATTGCATTAACTTGGGGGATTAGAAAAACACCATATTTTGGCCTTCTTTTTTAAAAAAATTCTTGCATTCAAAAACAAGTTGTATTGTAACCAATGTTTATTAGTTTTTCTCAACTATTCATATTTCATTGTCCTATTGTAAACATGCCTATTGTGTATGAATTTGGAGCCTTACAACCTCTGTTGTATATCCATGCCCTGAATGTATTCCTAGGTCTTGTGCATGAGATAAATTACAATCAATTTTTCCAAATGCAGAGACCTAAAGTCATCAATAATGCATAAAATAACAATAATGGAATAAGACTACAGTTGTTCAAATCACCAGATAATATAAAATTGCAGAAACAATTAATAATTGACAATCTCTAATTGTTCTACTTATCACATCTTATACTGTCTTTTATTTTGAAATGCAACTACGATGGTAATGGGGGTGACTTGATAGCCCCGTAAATAGATTAAAACACAAGAACTGATGTGATAATTTAGCGCGCTTGCATCCACCACCCTTCCCGTTGTAGTACCTGAGTGCATGAGTAAATGACATGGCATGGCTAAACTAATAGAAATGGAGATGCAATCAGGAATCACTTCTTCAATCTCATCAAAATCGAACTTCGTTCCACCACTTGATCCTTTGGATCAACTCAATTTCTTGTCATTTTTCTGCTTGTCCACACTCAATTTTTCTCGGTATTCACTCTGTCCTTAAGAGTATTGCTGAACACAAGATTGATTTTTGTATTTCTGCTCTCTTTTGTGTCCCACTTCACTCACTCGCTCTCCTCTCCCTCTCTCTCTCTTTAATATTTCAGACTTCTCTTTTTCTTCTTCTTTATTTTTTCCCTCTCTGTTCTGTTTTCTCAGCTGCCACACTCATTGTCTCAAACCTAATGATCTTATGAGCAATACATTTTAGTCATTCTAATAAACATATAATCAGCTATATAAGGACATGCAAAGCAACACCCAATCTCATCCATAACCTACTCTAAAATCTCTCCATCTTTATTGCTTTGCAGGTTTTTCTTTCCTTTTTTTTGGTATGGGATATCTCAGTATCTGACGATTTGTTTTTGAATCTGGGTCATGTTATTTCCTGTCACTGTGGGCTGTTCATGAAGGTGTATTCTCGTTTATTTGCAGGCCATCAGTCATACCCGGACCTGTTCCCGATGAAATAATTCTTCCAGCCACAGATTCTATTGGTTTGTTTCAGTTGTCCTATATAAATTTTGTCCCGGTTTCAGCTGTTATGATTTATGTTTTAGTACCTTATGCTATTTTGAACAGGTGTCAAATTACTGCTGAAGATGGGATGGCGGCACGGTCATTCTATAAAGAATGGACATACTAATTCTCTGTATGGTATGTTTTCCTGATATTCTTTCTGATTATCATTGTATTTTTTTTATATTTAAGAACCCTTCTGGCTTGTGTTGATCAGCTGTGCATCTCTGGCAAGTAATTGAGGATATAAGTTTCTAAAATCTAATTTTTAACTGCCGTCAAGTGCATTATTTAAATAGAGGGATGATTCAGAACACACTCTCAAATTCATCGTGAGAGAGAGAGAGAGGAACTCAAATTTCAATTGAAATCTATTACATAACAGCCGTAAGCCTTGTGTTTATAGGCTTCTTGAAACAATCCCTATATGGGGGACTAAAATTATCTAAATCACAAAACAATCATCTACCTCAAATTAAGAGAATAGATTGTGTTGAAGTATAAATACTTAAGTTACACCCTATTCAACAACTTAAACTTTTGAAGTAGATGGTTGTTCAACATGGAGTCAGAGTAAGAGGTCCTATATTTAAACCTCGTTGCCACATTATTAAAATTTTTTTTACGTGTTAGGCCCAAAATCTAGTTTGCATGTGGGGGGAGTGTTCAAGTATAAATACTTAAGTTATACCCTCTCTACCAGATTAAGCTTTTGGAGTAGATGGTTGTTCAACATATTAGCTTGTGAAATTTATTCTTAAACTTGGGTTTGCACCTGAGCTTGTAGTAAATGTGAATCTAGTTTTTTGACCCATCACAATCCCCATCTAGGGGTCAACTCTTTAGCTTGTTCCGCTTGGTTTCTTTCTAAACGTAACTAGGTCAACACTTGAATGGGCATTTTATTGTCCACGAAAAGATTCATGTTGATGAACTGAATGCCATGCGGAATTTTCTGCCCAAGCTTGAGTCTTGGATACTTTTAAACTGTAACTTGACTTTTTTCTGCATATTTTCCATGTGGTTAGACGAGGCAATGGTATATGTGATATGTGCAATGTCATAGGGCAGGCATTGCCTGTTGATTTTAGGATGAACTTACTCTGCAGTCTGCACAGGTGTTCTATGCACAAATTTGACACAAACTGTGTACCTTTTTTAGTTAGGTTAGTTAGGGGATATTCTTTGTCAACCTTCAGTTACTAGTCTCGATGGCCTGTGTTTGAATAGCCAACAGGAGTAAGGGATCCTGCATCCTACAAGTTTCAACAACATTCATGAAATTGGTTGATGGTTGTGTAGTTATCTTTGCAGTGGGTCATGTACACATGCTGTTTTCCCACAGTTGGTTGTACATGAAACAGGGATGGATATGTGAAACATTTTTAAAGAGAGAGATTATTTTGACATGGGGATTAAAATTGGGAACTATTTAGTGAAGGAATACAAAATCAAGCTATACTCTTCGGTGGAAACAATTTTCGTGATTTGTTAAACGTGATCATAAAATGTAATAAGCCAGGATTAGAGGAAGTATGATAGAGATAAATACCTTTGTACTAATTACGAGAAATTTGTTTCTTTTCATTTAAAATTGCTAAGCTTGTGATATCGGCTGCTTGGTTTTCCTGAAATTTTTTGGGGGCATTTCTATAATAATTTCCAAGAAAATTGCTAGGAGAGTCCAACTGCTTGGAAAATGAATCTCTTGGCTCAAACTAGGTCATTTTCTTTCTTTCTTTGGATTTTTTGTTCCTGCCTTTTACATTATTAGTGGTGACGATGCGCATGTTATTAACTGAACATTATGAGATATTTGTCTATAAGGACTTTCTTTATTGGGATGTTTGGTGTTAAAGTAACATGTCTTATGTTTCTTTATAAGTGTTCTCTTTATTGGTTTAACTGGTTCGTGAAGTAACACATTTTCTCATCTTTGTTGTTATAACACAGATGCCCGTAGAGAAGCTAGAAAGGCTTTCCTTGCTCTTTCCTCTGATGATACAAAAGCTCAGACTGCTGAATGTGACCTTGGTGAAGGTGACACTGAAATAGTGACAGAAATACCTACTGGTGATGACAATCAGTTTTCTAAAAACACGTCGGTGCGCCCACCACCTTGTTTTACCTTAATTTCACATTGAGTTCTAATCAAATTGCATTTTTCTTGATGATTATTGTTTTAGTGAAATTCTTTTCCCACATTAAGATGTGGTACTACTTAATACTTTTAGGAATTTATATATCTTCCTTTCATTTTGGCTTTGTAAGAATCGTTTTTCCTAGCCCCTCTCTCTCTCTCTCTTGCGTGTTTTTTTTTTCTCTCCTTTTTGTCTGGGGTTAGATTACTCCTCAAGGTCATTAACACTCCTTGCGGTGCTATGGAGTTAATTTTTAGTTCCATAGTGAGTGTCTTGCTTTTTATATTTGTTTTTGCCTAATCTTGTATGTGCCAAAAAAGTGCAATTACTAGCTTTTCTTCTTTCGCATGCTACTTTCAAGTAACGAATATATTCCTTCTGAAGAATTTTCAATAGGAAAAAAAACCGAAGATAGGAAATGATAAAAGAACTGAAGCACAAAAATATATGGTTTGGCCAGATGGCTACATCCATGGACCAAATGCTTAGATGGCCTACATATATTAACATTGATTCTTGTTTGTGGTATATATGAACTAGTCATAACTCGTATCTGAAGACACGATAAAATATAAAATTCAAGCATCTAAAAAATTGATCCCACTATATTAAATTTTTTTAAAATATATTAATTACAAATTAATTAAATATTAAATAATTAAATATATGATAGAAATGAGTGGTGTTATATTTTTAGGGAGAAAATATATAAATAATTAAATATGTGATAGAAATGAGTGATGTGATTTGATGTTTGAGTCTGACAAAGGGATAATGGGTGAGGTAAGTGATTGGTGATAGTTTTGAGGGAAAAAATATGATTGAGATAAAATTCAAACACACACCTGTTTTATTATATAGATAGTGCTCATTTATATGAGACGAAATGCAAACAAATCTCACACTCTTAAGAGTTGAGATAAATGCATATCTCTCAACCGTAGGGATTGGGATAAACAAGAATTCGAAAATGGATCTTATCTTCAACACTCCCCTTTAGACTGTGTACAGAAATGTAAAGTTAAGTGTCCAACTTGAACTTCCCCTTTTTTTTTATAAGAAACAAAATTTTCATTGATATTTAAAGTTTATATTGTTTAGGCAAAGATGACTCCAACCCTATTACATTCAGAATATGAAAATAAAAGAAACCACCAAGTGTTAAAATTTATCTTCCACAAGATGTAATCCAATTTGATGTAATGGAAAACAGAAGGATATTCCCAAACTCCTTCGTTGCGGAGGCTCAAAAAGATGCTAGGAAATAAATTCGATCCCACATACCTTTCTTCACATCCTCTTTATTTTCAAAAAATTGTAGAATTATTTTTTAGCCAAATGACTCAAGCAATCACAAAGAAAGCTCAATTCCAAAGAATAACATCCCAGCACCCAAACTTTTTGTACTTTACCGAAAACATGGAGGATATAGATTGGGAGGCTACCCAACCAAACCCTACCAACTCAAATAATTTGTTCCAAAGTAATAATGTGGTAAGAATAATATAAAAATAAATGGTCCATTCACTTCTTCTTCTACACATAACACACCATTGTGGACAAAGATTAGTATAAGACCTCCTCTTTGTAGCACATCATAAGTTTTCATCTGTCTATGAGCAATCACCCATGCATAAATTTGCACTCTCAAAGGCACCTTAAACTTCTAAATCTTCAATGTTGGATAAAAAAGAAGAATTGAATCATCAATCAAAGATTCAGAGAATGATTTACATGAGAAAGAACCTGATAGGTCAATGACTCAACATCTTTTGTCCAAAGAGTCTTGGTCAAAGTGATTGAACGATAGAATGAAATGGTTGATAGAATTGCAACTTCATTGAAGTTGTTAGAGTTACTATGGTTGAAATAGCTCGGACATTGTGTGGAGTTTTCTGGGAGTGCGGCTAAATAGTCTTGCCAAGATTTGCGATTATCTACATAAAACTCTACATAAATGACAATAGATTCACAGAATAACGATATGAAAATATGAAAGGCTAAAACATGTGAATGGAATGAAAATTGTTTAAACACAAGAGGCACCGGATAAACGTCATGCAAATTTCAAATAAAGGTGTGCACATGGAATGAACAAAATTTAAATGCATGAAAGGAATAATGCAATGAATGATACTTATTGGTAATCTGGGTTGGAAGGAATGTTCTATTTTCAATCATATGGAGTGATTGGACAACATAGCAGAAATTGGACTGGATAATTAATTGGGTTGGATCATTGTGTGTGAAGTGGCTTTTATTTTAACCTTTTTGGAAAAAGAAAAAGTAGCTGTGGGAGTTACACGCAGTATATTTTTACCTTCAATCATGGCTGATTGTATAGGCAAGTGCATATTGATTCAATGTAATCCAGCACATATGTAGTCGATTCTGCCAACCCTAGAAGATTGGGACGAAACATTCGTAATAATTTCCTTGAATATTAGCTATTTACTACTCTAAAAGTTCTCATATGGAAGTACTACTCTAAATATAACTGTCAAAAGCAGTTCTGTGTTAGTTGGAGTTGTAAAGTAGACAAATTTGGGACTTTCTGTTCCTTGATCCTTAGATCTTGAAATGGCGAAGTTGATTTTTCTGCTAAATGATCAGCTACTTTCCTTGATGTATTGAGACTTTTGGCACCTTTCAGTATCTTGTATGGTTTGAGTCTTCCTATTACCTTCTGTCTAGTCTCTCATATTGTGAGTTTCGTATTCTTGCCTATCTGCTTTCAGATGTCGATGATTTCTATTATTCTTGTAAAGAAACATACTTTCTATAATCTTGATCATATATAACCTGTAAATTGCTGAAAATGAACCGCTGGTGAATCAGGTCTCATCTTCTTTGAAAACAAACTGTTAACTTCTATTACTTCTTCAATTTTTGAAGCTTGATAATCCCGTTCTACTGGTAAAATTGGTAGTTTTGGTAGTGGAGGTAACTGACTTGGATGTGGTATGTTCTGGGTGATATCTTAGATCATGATTTTGTGGAGAAAGTTCTCTGGGGTGGTTTTCAGCTGCTAAATTCTGTTGGGAGTTGCATGTTGAACAACACACCTGCTTATTGCTTCAAGAGAAAACAAGAAGACGGAATACACAATAATTCTCTTGGTTATTTTGTTCACTGACTAGAGAATAATTTTCCTTTGTTATTTATGGTCAATTCATTTAGTTATTTAAAGCTCTAAGTGATTGTCAAAATTGTTCATTTTGATGGCTGAGATGTGGACCCTGTGTCTTATTTATTTATTTTTTTGTCTCCCTTTAGGTTTATGTTCTCAATCCAAAACAGGATTTGAATGGTTTAGGCTATGATCCTTACAAGCATGCTCCTGAATTTAGGGGTATGTAATTTCTTGGTCTAAGCCAACTAATTGCTTTCTAACTTGGCATTTGGCAGCTTTAAAAAGCTTAACAGTTTGTTTTATATTCAGAAAAGAAAAGATCACGCTTATCTGGGGAGAGGGAGCTGGGGCGTAAAAAGCCTTTCTCTATGAAAGATACTCTTTTTGGTTTCACGTGTAAGAGTTATTATTCATAAACTGCTTCACATTTCCTTTTTGTTTTTAATTTATATCTCCATTTGTCCTTTAGTTGCATCTATGTGCTTGAATGGCTTTCTTATCTTGAAATTGGGTTTTGTAATAACTTGGCTTGATTTCATCAGCAGGAAGGGTTGCTCCTGGTTTCGGTGTTGGGGCCCTCGAAGATCTTGATGCTGAAGATGAGGATGTATATGCCTCAGGTTAGTGTCCTCTCCCCAACAGTAGCTTAGCTTGATTTGAAACTAAGATTAGCAGTTTCCATCTTACACTACGCACACTTGTAGCACTTGTATACTATGCACACTTGTATAGGTTTACAAAATGACAGGCATGGGGTTATGCTTGCCTCAGTAATATTGGATGCTTCTGGGAGTTTTTTTTTTTTATTCTATTTTTTTGGCCCATGGGTTGGGGCTGGAGTTTGGATGGTGGGTGTTAAGAAGTTAAGTCATTAAAAGTCAAAGGGCTGTGGGTGATGATGAACAATTGAGTGGCCTATGGTTATGTTGTTTCTTTATGTTATAAACTTATAAATAGGGCTTTCGTATATTGTAATGTCCCATTAACATACACACTTTTTTGGCCAATTTATGTGTTATAACCTTGCCAGCGCATCACTAGCAAACTGTTATGCCTGTAAATATGAAATTTGAACTGTTATGCTTTATGTGGATGAATAGTTTCTCATAAGACTAGCTTTTGATGATGTTCTATGTTATCTTAAGTGAAGTTTCCATTCATTTGTTTTTGTTTGAATGAATTTTTGGCATGATGGTGTAATGCCCTAACCAAATTCCATTCTGTTCAGAGCACTAAATAATATCAATTAGGGAAATCAAATTCTCATTAAGACTGTACACATTCCAGATCCATAACTTGTACAACAATAAGATTAAATCTGTAAATATTACAGAATTGGATCAATTGAATCCTTGCACCACTGCTCTGACAATTGTGACATTTCTTAATTTCTTTATTTCTTCCAATCCAGAAGAAATCTGGAACCGGGAGATAATGGATGGTGAGATGGGAAGCCTAGTAAGACAGAGATAAATCCACTATGACAAGAGTACAAATAATCGAGTACTTATCTCAGCAAAGGTGATAGAAAAATTACATATTCATGACTCAATCACAAATCAGATGACTTGAGAGACCTAGGCGTAGATCTGACACCTCGTCAATCACTCTACGTTAATCCAATTCGACGGTTCTTTTGGACTGGTGATGCATTAGATTTTTGACTACCATAATCCAGTCATCAATCCACTCAAGACATTCAAATGGGATTTCAAAATTATAATTAAATTGATAGGAGTACAAATCAAGAAGATTTACGGAATTACTCTTTGAAACGAGATTTAGGAGCATGCTGTGAATCAACCCATTAACTCAATCCTCAATTCATACTGACAAATATCAACTTCATGATACCAAAAATGATACTTTTTCATCAAAAGTCAGACAGGGCCTTAGATCTCCAACCAATTATCACCTCAAAGCTCACAACTTCTCTTTTTTTATTTTTTTTTATTTTCTCTTTCAGGTTCTCTCTTTATTTGTGTTTTTCCTCCTCTTCATTTATCTTATCATATTTACCATAAGACACACTTTCCAATTTGATACTTATGAACCAGTGTTCATTTTTTTAATTTAAAGCTTTGTCTTTATCTAACATTATTTACACATCTCTAATAATAGCAGAATGAATATTAAATCAAAAGCCTTTTGAACTTAACACGTGTGAAGTGGCTCATCAAATTTTGTGTGTATGTGTGTTTTCTTTACAAAAACTGTGTAAGACATCTGAAGTGCAAAATGATAGTACTAACTTTTTTCTCTGCTAACTATTACTTGGCTTTTTCTGTATTTGTTGTTGTGTTATTGGGTGAACAATCCTGCGAGATGCACCAGTCTAGTTATTCAACTAGATGGGTTGACATCCTTTTGTCCTTTTGTTGAGTTATTTTTTGGTAATATTTTCTTCTGGGGGTTAAGGAGGAGGGATTTAGCTGTTTCTTTGCCACCTCTTAATTGAATTTTTTGTTTTAGTCTATGACTTCGAAGACACATATGTTCAAGAAATTGAAGAGACTTCAGTATTGACCATAGACAACAAGAAGTCTATTGTAAAGGAACATGGTGATCTGCCTGGGTTCAAAGTTGCAGCAAACTCTGACTACCAGTTGGCAAGGTGATTGTTTATATTACTTATTTTTCTATGGTTCTACAATTTGGCTCAATATATATTGGACTTTTTCTACATCCAAACCAGTTGAATAATATACTATATTTTACCACTTACCATTGAGTATGTTTTCTTTTTGAACTTGGAAGTAATGCGAACATTTGGAAGTTTTTCTATGGTCTTGTATATAATCAATCATTTTTGAGACTCACTAGGGCATAATTCATTTGCACACGTATTCTCAACTCAAGTCAACAAAATTTTGATCAAACGATCTGAGTTCGACTATGCAAATCAAGTTCCTGCATTGTGTTTTATCAAAGGTTATATTTTCAGTTAAATCAGTAGCTAACATATCATTTCTCGCTATTATTTCAAAATTTATTTAGTATAGTTGTGCCCCTTCAATTACTCTCAATGGGTACCATATCACTCTTCCTTCTTGTTGTAGTAATAATTCCCATATACGAATGTCCAAATCAATTAAGTCGAATCTCTCTTACTTTATTTCTTCTTAGTGCTACTTATTGTTGTACGAATATACTTGTTTCTAATTGTATCATTTCTAGTTTTACATCATCTTCATTTTTACCATACTTAAGGTGCGTTTGGTAATGTTTTTTATTTTATGTTTTTTTTTTTTTATAAAAAAAGAAACAAGAACTAATTTTTGTTTTTTTTTTTTCTGTGATAAAAATTAAAAATATAAAACATGTTTCGTAGTCATTTATATTTAAAAAATTGTGAAAACAAAAATAAAAAATTGGTTTGCTATTATACCAAAAATTCACTACCCAAACCCCACCACCCAACCCCACTGACCACCCAAAACCACGACCTAACCCCAAATTCCACCACTGAAACCCACCCCCACCACCACCACAACCCTCGAAACCCACCCCCAACCCTACCACCGAAGCCCACTCCTAACCCTACCTCTGATGATTTGAGCCCCTTCGCATGCTTTGTGAGAGAGAGAGAGAAGAGAGGAGATGAGGAGAGAGTTGGCCTTTTATACGATGAGGGAAAAAGATAGATTTATTTGTTGGTAATGAGATTCGAAGTCCAGACTTCATTAAATGGTCTCCTTCCTTCCACCTGTTTTGTTTTTTGGATGTTTTCAAAATGGGTCTGCAAAAAAAAAACATTAATCAAACATATTTTTATTTTCATTTGTCCCAAAAAATGAAAACAAAAACAAAAAATAAAAATAAAAACACAAGGTTTCCAAACGGCACATTAGTTTTTGAGCATTTGTAACTTTTAACTACCCAAATTTTTACATTATAAAGTATTGCTCATCTAGTGGCTCTCATGTAGAACTTGCATTTCAACTTATGCGCCAATCACTTGATGCTCCAATGTGTGACCTTCTTTAATTATACTATTACCGATATCTGCAATTGCCCTCTCCGTGTGGCTTGGTTTTTCATTCTTTGGTGTCTTCTTATTTGAATGTCTACTTTTACTAACATTACATTCTACATAATTTTATTTCTACTTATCTTAAATCCTTCTGCAAAGCATCTCTCCAAATTTCTAATTTATTGTTATCTCTTTTTTTTTTTATCATCAACGTTATAGCAACAATAAAGAAGATACACCATAAAACCTAATCAATTTGTTTAAGCAATTCTTCTGTAACCAAAGCTCAAAGATATAGACTTAAAATTGTTTAAGTTATTCACCAGTCTTCTCTGCAATTGTTCTGACGAAAGTTACTGCACATTCTTACATGCCTTAATCATATCAAGATACCCATTTTTTATCTTTTCTCATTTTTCTGATCAGCATAACTCTTCTATTCTCTAAAATTCAATACCATAGTATATCCAAGGAACACCATCAAAAGTTTTCTCTAAGTCTTTATGTTTGCTAATTTATTTTTCCCTCTATACCTCTCTATGAGACCATGACTCTCCTACGTAAGTATATAAGTTCCATTGTTGGCATTCCAAACATAAGTCCGAATTGATTCTTCATTACTTTTGTTTCAAATCTTAATAGTAGTTGTCCATCACTCTGTCATAACTTCCATTTAATGACTCATTAATTAAAGTATTCTTCCTTGATTCATCTGACATTTTTTAAGTTGTTATGATCCACCAAATGTAAAACCATCTCAAAAGCCAAAAAATGAGGAGGACATTCGATGCTTTAGCCTCGAAGTTGGCAGCTCCACCTCATGAAATTCAAGCTGACATCTCTCTTTCAGAATACTCATTGCACACGCATCAGGCGCTTGCCTCACAGTTCTCTATTTCTTTCTATCTGTAAGTGAAACCTTCTAGTCTCCGTGCATGGGGGTAGCTCAAACAATGCTGATTCTGTCTGGTTTGAATTCAGAGACAACCATCCTGCTTTCTACTCCAGGAATGGCACTAGGTGAGGGCCTGACTAGCCCGATGCTCTAGTGTAGCCAGATCCTCTGCCTATAAGGGTTTGGAGCAGCTCCACATCAAATTTGAGATTACACAACTCTTTCCAAATGCCCATTACAGGTGCAGCAGGTTGCTTACATCGTGGGTCTGAATTTCTTTGTAACTATAGTCTTGTTCACACAAGGCAACTTCGCCTGTCGGGCAATGAAGCCATAAATGCTTACAGACTCTTCGCATCCTTGCAAAATTCTTTGCATCCTTGTACATCACTGATTGTTAGTTCTTTAAAAACTGGTCTGAGTTGAATTTGTGCTACTTTTACTTCTATGCAATAGCATTGGAAAAGTTGGCTTAGCATTGAGGTAGTACACTTTTATGGATTATTGCAATTTATTTTTAAATTGTTTTTGTATCTAATGAAACCAAAACTTCCAAACATATGCAGAGATGAAAACTTGATGCAAATTATTTTGATGAACTAACATTCGATGTCATTCGAATCTTCAAAAGTATGTACTTATCTTTTACTGTTTGTCTTTCAGTATAAAACATTGAGTGTATCTTCTTAAGCATTTGTTTTGACCAATGTTTGGACGGTACGCAAATTTCAAGCTGAGTAAAACATACTGTTTGACAACTTTTCTTGCTGGTACATTTTGGAGAACAACTGCAGATGATTCCGGTTTCAATTAAAATAAAGTAACACTCAACAGTCTCAACTTATGTATCATTTACGTAGGGGTGCAACTTAGGCGTATTAACCAGAATACAAACTGATGGATTTAGTCCTTTGGTAGAAATTTCTAATACTAAGATTGGGTTTGGACAAAATTGTTCTACCCCTCTTTCAATTCGGCTAATTAATAATCTTGTTGGAGTTTAGGTTACTCAGGACCCATGCTGAACCCAAAACGAATTAGTGGATTCAGGTTCAACCTGTTTGAACCTGAATTGTAGCCTGAGTTGTGTAACCTGAGAATCAAAAGCTGGATTTTAGACTGAATTAGGTAACCCAAGGTTAAACCAGTGTTGAATCCGAATTTCAATTCGTTGCTTAATCCGACTTCTAAAATTTAAATATCACCAATATTTGGTTTGTAGGGTTTAGGTTGAATTCGGATTTGGGTTAAACTCACATTGAAGGTTTTATAAGTTAGGTTGAGGATGGGCTGACCTCTCAATCCGCCCAACCCATTTGAGTTACTCCTCTGATTTTAGGGTCCTAATACAACTCTATATTGTAAATTTTTTCCAGATTTGATCCTCCAGCTATACCAAAGACTTTTTTACCCCATCATAAGTTTCCTGCTTCTCTTGAGATTGAGAACTATTTTGCCAGTGCTCCTCCCCCAGAGGTTCCTCCTCCAGATGATAGCAATTTGAAAGTTTTGATTGAAGGGGTTGCAACATTGGTTGCTCGATGTGGTAAGTTATTTGAGGATCTCTCCAAAGAAAAGAATCAGTCCAATCCGTTATTTTCCTTCCTTACTGGAGGAAATGGCCATGATTATTATACAATGAAGCTCTGGGAGGAGCGACGGAAGCATAAGGATCAAACCAAACAGAAATTGGATGGGAAAATGTCACCACGTGTGCAGAAGATGACAGCAGAGAGCCGTGGCAAAATTTTAGCAGAAAAACCTCTTGAGAGGACCACCAGAGATACCAGCTCACCTGTTACCTCTGCAGATACTGTTAATCTGCAATTCAATCTGTCAGATACATTCACCAAACCTGAAACTTTGGTGAGTAGAATATTTTTTTTCTTATTTTTCTGCAACATTTGGCATGAAATTTTTCTCCCTCTGTTAGTAACGTGGTTAAATATCCAGCTTGCATGTTGTTTAATTTAACACTGAAGCCCGGATTATTTTCTGTTCTCTTCAATTTCTCATTAAAACTAGACTGCACCCATCGAAGTTGCAAAACCTTTCCGAGATGATCCTGCAAAGCAACAGAGGTTCGAGCAGTTCCTGAAGGAGAAGTATCATGGAGGGCTCCGCTCTAGGGATTCAGGTGGCGCAGGTAGCATGTCCGAAGCTGCTCGTGCTCGTGAGAGATTAGAGTTTGAAGCTGCAGCTGAGGCAGTAGAGAAGGGACAATGGAGAAACGAAAAAAATAATCCCCATCAGCAGCTTTTGGAGTTATCATCTACTTCAGGATTGCAGTTTACTTCTGGCGGATTAGAGGTATTTACCATGAAGTGTAATTTTTGATTCAAAGGCTGCAGATATAGATTCTGTTTGTTAACTCATAAATTTGAACACAGCAAGTCAAAGTTAGTCAACCTGAAGATTCAGTAATGAGGAAGATGAATCCAAAGAGGGAAGAATTTCAGTGGCGACCTTCACCGATTCTGTGCAAGCGCTTTGATATTATTGACCCTTATATGGGAAAGGTACCCTTAATGGTTTTGTCTCAAGCAGCCAAACTATTGGTCGTTCGGTTGGGATGTTGGAAAATTTGTTAATTGTATCAACACGTCCAGCACTCAATTTCCCAATGACCAAATTGTGTGGAACAATGTTTAGAGAAAGAAAATTAATTTTAGGTTATTTTACATCTTGTTATTCATTTATAATGGTGGTGTCTATATGTTTCTATTGATGCTTATTTTGGCACTGTACAATACTGTACTTTCCTTATTTACTCTAGAGGATATCAATTTGCAAGGTAAGAAGATCTATGCTTTGGTACTTCCTGTTTTCAAAGCATGTACCCACAAAAACAATGACTATTTTTAAAGCCTGAGCATGACCCTATTAAATTACGGCATTTTTTTTTCTTTTTTTTTTTTGCTTTCCCTTTTTATTTGTTTCTTGCTGCAAAATATATGTTGAAACTTAACAATATTTGGTACTACATGTCGATGGCATGCAAATGGTAGATGGTAGTTAAAGTTGAGTGGTTGATACCAATGTGTTTAGCAATAAATAAGTGAAGTTATGTCCATGAAAGTCACCTTGCCATATCACCGTAAAGTTACACCCCCTCCACTCCACCTAAGAGAGGAGGAGCAGCGAAACTAAAATGGATTAAATTAATACATTTAGTCGGTCTTGCATAATTCTGTGACTTACATTGCTGTAGAAGATTCCATTATTGATATATGCATGTACATCCAAAACACAAAGCCATTAGAAGAATATACTAAAGTATATTCGCAGTTC
This sequence comes from Ilex paraguariensis, assembly GCA_963454935.2. Classification (NCBI taxonomy): domain Eukaryota; kingdom Viridiplantae; phylum Streptophyta; class Magnoliopsida; order Aquifoliales; family Aquifoliaceae; genus Ilex; species Ilex paraguariensis. The sequence continues at coordinate 67,300 of CAUOFW020000203.1, read as the reverse complement.
GGTGAAGTATTTAGATTTTTTTTAATATGTACTTGAAATCTTTGTGCATGAGGCAAAATTTTCTTCTTTAGTACAAGTGTTATTTTCAGGTTGAGCCATTTAAATTTTTAGGATGTCATATCGCAAAATATGGATTATAGATGTTGGTTTCAAAAAATTACAAAGAATGGTTTGCATGTTGGCATCTGCAACCACCAAATAATTTGCATGTTTCAGAAAGTTACATTTAATGATTTTCATATTTACATGTGCAGCCACCACCAGTGCCACGGGTGAGGAGCAAAATGGATTCTCTTATATTCATGTCAGATTCAGCTAAAGCTGCAAGAACGGAAGGAGCTGCTACAATAAATATGGACCCATTGACCGTGCTGCAATCTGGCAGTGAAAAGAACAGTGAAGAAGTAATGGACAGAGAAATTGATATTCAGGTGGAAGTTGAAAATGTTGAGAGGCCAGTTGACCTCTACAAGGTATGTCTGTTATCTGTATTTTGTAGTTTTTATTTTCTTCTTCGGAGGGGTTTTTATTGCCTAGAAATGGTGTCTATGTCAGGCTTGGATGGACACACTTCTTTGACTGCATAACCTTGCTATACAACATTAGTGATTTATTAATGTTATCATCTACTCATACAGAGATTGATATGGACAAAGAGCGCAATTATAAAGATGAGCCGGGCCGTATGCTATAGTTTTGCAGTTGACCTGGGTTCCGGCTATTATGGCATTTTATTAATTTTTTTTTTCATTGGTTTTTTTTATCAATTATTGAAATTTTAGTTGCTGGGGATCTGAAAAGCATGAATCCTCTTCCTTACCTCACCTTGTATAGACTATAAGAGCATGTCATGTGTAACTTTTTTTTTTTTATTAGGGGTGCAACACGAGGACTTCCTAGGGAGTCATGTGTAACTTATGTTTCAAACATTTATTGTATATTTTCTTCCTCCTGCAGGCTATATTCTCTGATGATTCAGATGATGAAGAGGACAATGCTAGTCTCAACTTGGTGGTGGATCCACAAAAGAAGACTGAAGCTGCTAATACGACTCTAAGTCGTTTAATAGCCGGTGACTTTTTGGAATCATTGGGAAAAGAATTAGGCCTAGAGGTTCCTTCTGATCTTCCTCATTCCAAAAAGGAAGCCAGCCCCCCATTTCCCCAGAAAGAGGTTGTCAATGCCAACAAGAGAGACAATAACACCATACCAGAGGAAAATAAGTTGTCGGTCCCTAATGCTGGACAAGGCAGGCCGTATCATAGTGAGACTGCACAAGCCGTTGGATCACATAAACAGGAGTTTCTTGATGGGAACCCACCTGAAAGTGGTGGCAAGATAACAAAGATTGGTTCTTCTGAGAATAATAGATCAGTCAAAAACAATCTTGAGGCGGCTCAACGGGATACAATGGCTAAATCTCCATTAGGCCAGAATCGAAATTGGAGCTGTGGTTCATCAGAAGATGAAAGGAGTAGAAAGCGTTCTAGGCATCGTCGGCATAGAAGCAGCAATTCAAGTAGTGACACCACTGATTTGTCTGATGATTATCGAGATCGACACCATTCAAGGTCGAAAGGGAGAAAAAAGGGATCCTATCGCGAAAAGAGCAGTAGCAGAAAACACTCAAAGCACCACAAGCATAGAAGCAGGAACTCCCCCAGCATATCTCATCACGGTTCTGAGAAAGGACACGGGGAAGACAAGAGAGAGAAGCGAAAATGGAAAGACTGAGGAAAATTCATTGCTGTTTTTGACCCCCTAATGCTACATTGCAAATTTACACTTTTTAATTTAGAATTGTTTGAGAGATAATCGCTTTCAATTGGAAGTAGCTTACTTTGAAAGTGTATCAACTTTTTGATTGGTACCTATAGGGATGTCAATCTGGATTCTGTCATGTTTAGGTTGTGTATTATTTTAGGCTAAATTATATTTGGGTTTTGTGTCTTGTGCTATTAAACAACAATTCCTACCATCATACATAAAAAATACAATATTTAATTCTTAAAGACAGTGTAACGCAAAAAACAATCGAGCACTCATTTCGTATAGCAACTTATTTTCCTTTTTTTTTTTTAATACCATATTTGAAAATTAATCCGAGTCCACTATTTTTTCAAAAGACTTTGGGAGAATTTCCTCCAAAAACATGACCTCTGAAAAATATAAGCCTACATCAACAATTTTTTAGGGCTAGTAATTGGTAAGAAAATACGAAAAATTACAGTACAAAGATCCCACAAAATTGAAATGTATGGGTTTGGAAGTACCAAAACTACCTTACATCCTATTTGCTATGATTGTTCATAGCATTGAATGGAAACTAAATTACCAAAAACGTAGATTACCACAAGCTAATCAACTGTAAGATTATTCCTCGTGGGACGTTAACAAGTTTACAACAGCATAGATTTATTGATACCTGGCTAAAATAGGACAATGCAACATTATTCCCTAGTTAGCTAATATTCACTTGATTGAACGGGCACCTTCGTGGACTTCATTTCATCCCATGCCGCAAGGAGGGGCGGCCCGACAAAATGGAGGCCCAGAGCAAAACTATTAAGTGAGGTCCCGGGCTATGTAACATAATAATATAATTTTAAGAAAATAAATAAGTGAAAATTGAGGCTAACTCCTCCAGGATGAATGACTCGATTTCGTTAAAGAAATTTGTTTGAGAATATGTCCGTTTTTTATCTTACTAATAAGTACTTAAGTGTCACGCCCTGAATTTTTTTTTCTCTTTTAAAAAAAATATTCGGGCGTGATTAAGGAATAAAACTACACTGAACCTACGATAACCTTCTTTATATTATTATATTCCGCGTACGAGTACATAATCTTCATAAGATCATTTCAAATATTCTTGATACAACATAAAGAGAAATAATAATAACAAACTATATCCATCGTCCTTTCAGCCAATCCTCCGGCCCCAACTTCATTTATCTGAAAAATGTTAAATAGGGATGAACTCACCAACTCAGTAGAATAACGTTTATCAATGACTACCAAAGTTTTTAAAACAATGCATAATATAATTGAACAACGGATAAACGCATGAATATGACAAAGTAATGAATCAAATAAATAAATAAATTTTAGCACATATCGATCATATCAATCTGTCAATTTTCTGGTTCACACATGAACAGCCTCCAGAGAAAACTTTGGATTCTTGCACCCTAGGGAACCTAATGCCCTCCTTACTTTTCTAAAAACACCAATATCGGGAATTATGTGGTGCCACACAGGTTACCACGGCAACCGATTTGCTAACCAGTGAACCCAAGGACTAGTAGAAATCATGTGAATCCTCGTGAGGATCACGCATCTACTAACTTTATGTCCACGATTATGTGCATTCATAGTAATTTCATTAAAATTATAAAATAAAGTCATATCGTAGTCAGACCCAACAATAGATTAAACATTAAATAATAATTAAAAAAATATTTATTGTGTAACATGATTTCATAAAAAAAATTAGGGTCTCGACATAAATAAAAATACGACATTTGCACATTAATAATTTATTTATAAAACCCCAGTTTGATTCCATGATTATAGCAATATAATATTAAATTATTCAATACTAACCTTGAGAATTAAAAAGATAAGGATATCTTTGTACGCATATCTGCTTTCAGTTCTTTCGTGGCTCCTTCAATACCATGATGTTACTATAGCATCTTTACAAGTGGTATGACTTTGTTACGTAATACCTGCTCCTTAGTATCGAAAATCTCCACAAGTTGCTCTTCGTACGTTTCATTTTCTTAAATTCGGACATCCTTTCGATCGATGACGTGAGACGTATCTGGTTCACATTTCCTTAACATGGATACATGAAATACATTATGTATTCCTAATAACTGAGTTGGTAAGACAAGCTGATAAGCTACGTTTCTAACGCATTGTGTTACCTTGAAGGGTCTAATGTATCTGAGAGCTAACTTTTTTTTTTCCCAAATCTAGATATTCCTTTCTTTTTTAAGTGAGGTCCCGTGCAATGTAACATAATAATATAATTTTAACTAAATAAATAAGTAAAAATTGAGGCTAAGTCCTCTTGGGTGAATGACTTGAGTTCGTTAAGGAAATTTATTTGAAAATAAGTCCGTTTTTTTATCTTACTAATAATTACTTAAGTCCACTATTTTTAAAAATTTCAAAAATATCCTTAACAGTATTATTCTGTTCAATAATAAAGACTTTGAAAGTAGTTTTAAATTAATTTCTTATATTAAAAATTATTATCTCTTAATTCACTTTTAAATTGAAATTCAAATTTATATCTCTCTCTCTCTTCTCTCTCTCTCTCTTGTTATAAGAAGATTATTACTCCAGTACAACAAATCTTTCTCTTTAAATATTATTTCTTCCTTCATAGCGTCAAAATCAGTAAAGTTTAGAACATCATCAATAACTATTATATCTTCTACTGCGTTCTGGTCATTTATGAACTTCTATGTCATTGATTTTCCGAAAAAAAAAAAAAAGGTTGAAAAACTTGTTCAATGTGTTATTAGTTTGATCTCTAATTTTATTTTTATTTTTTTGATAAATAGTTTTCAAATTTTTTAAATGTTTCATGTTACTACATTTTTTGTTGACCATGTTACTATTTTTTTTTTCATGTTACTATTTTTTATTGATCATGTTATTATTTTTTTAGTGTTATTTTTTTGGATGTTGAAGAATTAGAAGCTTCTTCTTCTGGTTATGAGTTTGAATACTACAATTTTATTTTCAATTTTGTTTAATGTTCCATAATGCTATTTTTTTTTTTGAACATGTTACTATTTTTGTTAAGTATGTTACTGTTTTTGTTAAGTATGTTACTATTTTTGTTAAACATATTACTATTATTAATTTTTTAAAATATTAATATTGAATGTTACTAATTTTTTATATTTAAATGTTACTATTTGTCTAAGTTTAAATGAAAACTTTTTTTTTGTATTTAAAGAATAATTTTTTTTTTGTATTTAAATGTTACTATTTTTTATTTTTAATGTTACTATATATATGTATAAGAGATATAGTCCTAACCTCTATATAGATATAGATAAATCTAAATAAGTCCATATAAATGGACCAACTTTCAAATTTTCTAATAAATAATACCAACCAAACTAATCCTTATATCCTAATCATTTAGGGTCAGTTATATGTATTTATTTTCGCCATTCATTTCAGTCATACGTTACACGCTCATTTAAGTTAAATTTTTTTTATTATTTTGTTCAATATTAATTTTGAGTAAATAAATATTAAAATATTAACATATAGTAATTTAAAAATTATTTTTCTTGTATTTAAAATGTAAGAGTACTAATTCAGATTTTGCATTCAAGCTTTGGGTTTAAAAAGCCTATTAATTAAGAATGCCTACTCATACTCATTCTGTTTTTCAGTTATTCTGCATGTGTTGTAAAAAAAATAATTAAGCAAAATTGGAACAAAGATTAAAAAAAAAAAAAAAGGCTCCAGTTTAAGATAAGAAATGTATAATATAAGAAAATTAGTAAAAAAAAATTAATTAGCAATTGATTTTAATTGTAATAAATCAAAAGTATTACGTGAAAAGATAACTCATTTTTTCAATATTCACATAAAAATCAAGAAGATTGAAAAACAAAGATAATATAAGAAAAGTTATTCGATTGTGCTGTGTCAGAATTTATTCAATACGACACTCCTATGCTGACCAAGATTTCTTATTAAAATTTTCATTTCAAGTGATGTGGAATAATTTTTGTCATCAAATAAGTGAATCCTATTAATATTCAATGATGAAGATTATATCACATCATTTGAAATAAAAAATTTAATAAAAAAACTTGGTAAGATAACATTACCCATGGACCAGGGTCGACTCGATAAAAATTGGGGCCCTAAGCGAACATGTTAAATAGGGCCCCCTTAATAATTTAATATAAATATTAAAATAATGTATTAATAATTTTATTTAAAAAAATTATAACTTTTTGCCTTGAAAAATAAATATTTACTACAATATGATCCACTTCATTTTTTTGTATCATTTTCACCTTTATTTGTTTCACTTTAAAATAACTTAATGCTCATTATAATTTTTTTTGAACAATTATCTCATTATTTGTGATAATGTTAAATGTGATGGGTTGTTCAACCACTACATCCTCGCTTCAAGTTATTGCCATATTTTTATATTACTAGTAACAAATATATCAATGGCTCTCCTTTTTCAAATTAAATTCATCATTCATTTTCTCTTTTTTATGCTTTTCATATTGCAATTTATATTTTATAATGAACATATTCAAGCAAAAAAATATTTTAAAAATAAAAATCTAAATCATTAACTAACATTACTAAGATCGAAATTGAATGTATTACCTAATTTAGTAAGAATAGAACAATTTGGTTTATTAATGTTATTTTTGGTGAATAATGTCATTATGTTTATTTTAATTGTGCAAATGCCAATAGTTTAAAGGGGACATTAAATGAAGAGAGAGAGAGAGAGAGAGAGGTGTTTTTGTGCAATAGATGACATAAGATTAATGAAGAGAGAGGGTATGTGTTCAGTTATATTTTCTAATTTATTTTGGGTCTACTTGTCTTTTTTGGGGGGTTTTTTTTTGTTTTTTTTTTATTATTTGACCAAAGTATTATTTTACACATATTATGGGGCCCTTTGAAATTAGGAGCCCTAAGGGACTGCCTCAATGACTTTGTTGTTGGCCCGACCCTACCATGGACAAATTAGATGATCTATAACACTATTATGTTGATCAAAATTTTTTTTCAAATTTTTCATTCCAAGCGATGTGATAATTTTGGCCATAAAATAAATTAGTTTTTTTTAATATTTAATGATAAAGATTTTATCACATCACTTAGAATTGTAGTGGTCAGATATTAGTTTTCTCATTCACGGGGCAATTGGGTAATTCAAGGTATTAAATTCATTAAACTTGATGCAAGGGGGAATCTATTGCAAGGTATTGCATCTTTAGAGGTTCCAGACACAAGAGAGGGTGCTGTGAAAATGTCAAAAATAGTTTTTTTTTTGGGGGGGGATGTCATTGTAATTAACCCTATTAAAAATTTATTTTCATATTCATAACCTCTATATTACGAGAAAATATTCAATGCAACGGTGATACAATGTTAACTTTGATGACATAATATCACCGATCAATAATAAAACTTTAAATGGGCAAAGTGAACCTCGCTTGGATAATTATTGACTTACACGGAAAAAGAGTTGATAATTATTTGTTTACATGGACAAATAGTTATTAACTTATGTGAAGTCCATTTTTTATTTGTTTAAATATTATTAATTGGTGATATTATCGTTGTAATGATACCATGTTGTATCACTAATAAATAATATCAAAACAAAAAAGTAAATGGATCCCACGAAAATTAATAACTAACTTTCTAGGTAAGTAAATAATTACCTACTCTTCTTTTATGTAAACAAACAACTACTCGAGCAAGGTTCACCTTATTCACTTAATGTTTTATTATTAATTGGTAATACCACGTCAACATTGTCACAATATTCATAGCCAATATTGTTGTGACCGTTATCTTTCAAATACTAATTGGATGTTTCCCCACCTAAATATTTAATTGATATTAATATATTATTGTAATCAAATAATAATAATTAAATAAAAAAAACATTACTTTTATAATAATGTGGAAAAAATTGGATACAAATAAAGTGAATGATAGGGTGAAGCGCGGATTAGGTCGTTCTTTTAAGACGATTCGTGCCCCTTTATGAAAGAATCACAGTACATAAGACAGTAACACGTCGTCCCTAGGATACAATAGTCCATTCTATTGACTATTGCTTCACTCAAATTTGCATAATCGAATAAATTAAAAGCTTCACACACACTTTTGAATATTATTCAGAAACTTATATAGTAAGAAGATAATTGATATCAGATATATATCTTATACTGAAAACATATATATATATATATATATATATATATATATATATATATACACACAAATGATATATGTGTTTAATAGGCTATAATTACTTCTATATTTAATTGGATAATAACTCAAAAAATATGACTATTGGAATACTAGTTGTTGGAGATTTTTGGCACATCAGTGTGGTTCGTAGATTTTAAAAACTCGTATCTCTTCCACTAGTCTTACCCCTGTGCATGTCAGAGTCCCAAGATCTTAATTCAAAGGTTAGATAACACTAATATATACTCAAGTACTTTTGGATATTTAGTCGATATGAGATTGAGTTCCCACACATAAAAATCACTCTTTTAGTTAAAATATTCTAACAAATAATAATAATAGTGTCACCCCGTGTGATACACAAAATTTGCACCATCTCCTTCCCTCCCCGTCCACCTGTCCTTTTTTTTTTTTATTGTCATTATACCATTTAAAAAAGAGAGAATTTGGGGGTCAGTCTATTTTTTTAAATTTATTTGACAAAAATTCTATTCAAAAAATTTGTTTGGGTTTAAGTCCATTTTGATCTCTATTATCCAAAATATCCCCAATATTTACATATAATTAAAACAGATTTAAAAATTAAAAAATCTTAAATAAAAACTAAAAACTCCTAAATTTTAAAGTTTTTCTAACATTAAAACTATTTTTCTCTCTCTCTCTCATATTTATCTACTAATAAATGTATGTACCTAAAAGTATTATGCAACAAATAAAAGAAACCACCAACAATTTTCAGTGTCGTAAGAACTATAGAACAAATTATTTTATAAAAAATCTTGATAGAAGTTCAAAAATGTATCCTAAACATCAATTTAGGCCCAATGAACAGGACAATAAAAAAAAAAAAAAATTGACCAAAGCACAACACCTCCTATTCAATTTCCTTCCAATGCGACCATAATATTCGTAACAAGTATTTCATCAAACAATTTGGAAGCACCATACGCGCCACAAAATCAAAAAATCCAATTAGCGGCATAGAGGGACAAAGGGTACTGGATTTGCACTTTGAGCACCTTAAGAAGAACGATCAATTAGTTATGATGATTTACTCTACCCTAAAAATTTCAACATCATCAAAATAATACGACATTATGATTACCAAACAAAGAGACAAATTAAGCTATACTTTTAAAGCAAAAATGCTCAAATCCATATAATTTACCAATGTGGAATTCTATTTAACACAATCCCTAAAGCAATTAATTCCAAAATTCATTTTTTCACATAATATAAAACAAATACCCACCTACAAAAAAATTCCCAAGCAATAGGTGGTAGAAATATTGGAAAATGAAGCAAATAATCGATCTAATTTCAAATAATATAGATGTTTTAAGTAGAAAGTTCAAGGCAATATCTGTAGAAGCAGCAATCTTTGAAACACTCAAAAAAAATGCTGAATAATAGTGACTAATAACTTCAAATACGCCTCCCTTTTGTCATCCTCACCACTACTCATCCTTCTTTTTCCCATCATTGCCAAAAAAATAAAACAAACTCAGTATTCATGTTGCTTCATTTTTCCAAAAAATAAAATTCTGACAAATTGTATTATCAAAAACCACTAACTTTGTACAGTTTAGTGATCAATTTAGTGAACATGAACTAAACATAATTATCAATTTAGTGAACATGAACTAAGCATATGATCAATCAAACCCAAATCAGAACAATAAATCACCAATAAAATTATACTAAATCAAGCAAGAACGTAGAGAGAACAAAAGAAAATCATAAGAAGGACAAAGTGTAAAAAATGAAGCACAAAACATTCGTGTGAAGAGAATAACATATATTTTAGGTCTACTAGAAAATGATCATATTTATGAATATGCACTCTATTGCAAACTCGTAACTAATATGCTATCTGTATCATATTGGCTTTAAATTAACATTGAAAAAGAACTACATTTTACTAACCTTCATTTCAATCACATCCACATCCATCTTGAGGAAAATTACATCGGGCATGTGAGCAAATCCAACTAGAATTGGGGACATGGAGTGGCACGGTCAACATAAATATATTAAGCATTTAAGACAAATGAATAATTGATAAGTAACTCTTAGTTGGCTATAAGGACAAAGAAACTCACATAACATTTCTAACAAAAATGGAACTATGTTCAATCAGGCTATTAAGTTCCACCCTATTTTACATTCAAGAATTCAACCCATTCTAGAAAAGAAAATTATAGAAATAGTCATTTAGGGAAGCTTTTTTTCTTTGATGAAAAACAACAAACACTTTATGATCATATACAAAACCCAGTCATCTTAACTTAACCTCAACATCAAACAAACATAAAATTGAACAAACTTAAAACACCAAGTCTAAACAAAAGAATAAAACTGCAGCACATGACAACAAATAATAATAACACGTAATATGAAAATAAAAATTGATATGATTAAAAAAAAAACATGATCAGTAGACCTTACCTTGTCAACATCACCATGCCACCGCCACCATTATTTCTTTGTTTAGCATCCACTGGTATCCTTGAAGATCCTAAAGGCATACGAAAATATTCAATCAAGCATTAACAGGGCGGCCCAACCCTGTTAATGCTTGATTGAATATGTGGGGTCCTTCTAATATTTATTTAATAATAATAATAATATTAAATAGTTATCAAAATATTAAAATATGTTTATTTAAAAATTATTTGTTTTGTTTTTTTTTTTTGAGATACAATATACTAATTAAAATTTAAATTTGGTACATAAAAATTGTGTTAATTGTAGTTAAATTCAGAGATCAAATACAAATGATACATGCTATTTGTTGAAGATAAATAAAAACATAATTGAAAATTAGTTTAACTAGTAGAAAACTGTTGCTGATTAGTTTCAAATAGTGTATTACTTTTACTCATTCTATTTTATAGTTATTATATTCATTATAAACAAATTGATCAAAAAATAGCCTTAAATTTAAGTTATAGAAATATAAAATTATTATTCGTATCTATTATACTATAGACAATTGATTTTAATAATAAACTGCAAAGTGATAATGCATATAATATAAACATCGGGTGAGATAAAAAAATTATGTTGAACTCTAGACCCTAATTTTTTTTTGAAAGAAGGTTTAAAAATTTTACGACAATATTATTTGCACTTGATTTGAGGTCTAAATATATTGAATAAAAAATATATTTTATTTAAAATTATCACTCCCAATTAATTCAATTGTTAAAATATATTGAATATTTAAATTATATACTATTATATAAAATTTTATTTTGAGGTTCCAAAATTTTCTTTTATTTTGAGGCCCTAGGCAATGACTTTAGTGGCCCATTGGTTGGGCCGGGCCTGCCCCGGAGAATGTAACGTATCGGTGTTAAATTTTCTCAATGCCGGTCAGACTTGCTTTTTCCTTGTCCCTTTTTTGACGCTATTTTCTCTTCGAAGTTCGAAGAACCACACCCCATCTTATATTTGTGATTGCACTTGATATAAGAAGACCATTGATCTAATTTAAGGAGCTATTAATTTCGATTATTTCTTTGTTTAAAGTCGTTTTTTTGGATTTTCTGAGGTTTTGTTGAATTGATTTTGCTTACAGAGTCATCTTCAGTAGATGATAAAGTAAGCTATTCAAAGAAAGTGGCATCATCCCATGAGGTATGGCTGTATCCATTATAATGATCTTTTTTCTCTTTGTTATGCATTTTTTCGTTTCTTGGTAATAATGTATGGGGTTGCATTGATGAGATTATTGTGGGTTTTTTGGGGGTTGCCAGTTAGGGGCAAAATCCAGTGAGTTTCGCGGGTCTGCAGTTGTTCATAGCAGTGGGAATCTTTCTATGGCCTGTAATAGTCAAGGTATCAAGTAAACTGGTTCATGGTCATCTTTTACATTTTCTGCTTTTTATTGTCTTAAATTTGCAATTGTGAATTGGTGGTAATCAGCTTTCATCATGCTATGTTGTCTTGGATTTGTCATAAGGCAAGTGATGCTCTCTTTGGTTTCTTTTATCATGTACTTAATATTAACAGCCCAAGCCATGACAAAAATGGTGCTTTGTAATCTAACTCTAGAGTAGTGACAAGCATTTTGGTTTTTTTTGTTTAAAAAAAATTTGCTCTTTTTCTACAAGAGATTATCGTTTGGGTTTAACCTTTTTGCCTGCACTTGATTCCCACTTTTTGGAACATCGGCAATCTTTTTTATGAATTGCATTTCAATTTCAAACTCATTCATAATATTGTATTTAGGATAAATTATACATTTTATACCCCTAGATGTGAGTTCCTTTTTTTCCCTTTTGGTGTCTAACGGAACATGTCAATAAACGAGTATATACAGTTTTAGGCATATTCCTTGCACATTCTGTTTGGTTGTAGCTGGCCTGTTTTGTTTGAGGTTTTGTATGTTTTGTTTGTTGATTTGGTTAATCCTAAATGACATTTGCTTGAACAATGCAGCTATTCAAGCGGTTTTGGCCAGTGATAAAGAGACAGTAACTTCTGGTGATTCAAAAGGAAGGATTCTGCGGAAAAAATTGAACAAAGTGGTTCTGGCCTATAGTGGTGGCTTAGATACCTCAGTCATTGTACCTTGGCTGAGGTACATCACTTGCTGTGTTGATCTGTGTAACAACTGCAATTGCAAATATATTATCTTCCGTTATCAATAATAATTGAAGATATGAGGTTATGGTCCATCTGTGTTAAATAGTGATGTATATGGGTATCTATTAACTGACTGGATTCAGAAATTAACTCATATTTGTGTATCAACAGTATATACCACAGTTTATTCACCCTGTTCATGAATACTCATTTTGCCCCTTGCAGGGAGAATTATGGCTGTGATGTTGTATGCTTCACTGCAGATGTCGGTCAAGTATGTTACTAGTAGACAAACCTCTATACTTCCACTCCTTTGTTAACTTATGTTTTGTGTTGTGTTAAAATAACAACTCATTAAGGGTGAATTACTTTGTTGATACGGAACATAACGAATGCATGAGGAACTTTCTTGAGTATTTATTCTAACCTATGCGCTTCATACCGATAATTGTAAAGGGCATGAAGGAATTGGAAGGTTTGGAAGAAAAGGCCAAGGCCAGTGGGGCTTCTGAGCTAGTGGTGAAGGATTTGAAGGAAGAATTTGTGAGGGATTTCATATTTCCTTGTTTGCGAGCTGGTGCAGTCTACGAAAGGAAGTACTTGCTGGGGACCTCAATGGCCCGTCCTGTCATTGCAAAGGTGAAGTACAAAGATTAAATTAAGAAGAGGCATGGATATTGGTATCATGTAACTGATGTCATTATTACTTACATATCAGAATTGAGCCTTTTCAACTTTCCCTTTTCACTGTTGCCTGCAATGTATACTGTGCATGCATGTGATTAAATTTTGGGCAAGGCCTTTTGACTTAAATGCCTTTTATTATTGCCCTTGAAGGCAATTGAGAAAGCTTTTCTTTATTTGAAGTTGATTAGAAGATATTGTATAGATGCATTCTGAATATACTCTACTTTTGTCTTAGCTCATAGGCTTAATTTTAGCCTCCCTTTTTCTTTATACTCTAGAACGGGCTACACCTTGCTGATTGTTTACTTGTACCTTAATGTATATAATTTTATGAGTGATCTAATGTCCATAGATTGTTTACTTGTACCCTTTTCACTGTTGCCTGCAAGGGATTGCCACTTATGTACAGAGGAGGCATAGAAAAAAAGAACTGTCTAAAACAGACCATGAACCTAGAAACAGGAGTGCTTGAAATTCAAATATAAATCAGACTAAATACATGGTTGACTTGGATGAGATATGTTACATCGTGGAAGTATGTGAATAAATATAATAATATCTAAGGACTGTAAAAAACTGACGATTGCTTGCATCTCTTCGGGAGGTGTCCCCAAAGTAGGTCTCATCCTCAATGCTTTGTTTCACAGAGTGAACAGTCTAGCATATCTTCTGATTATTATAGTCATCAATGAGTAAAAGCAAATATATATTGTTTGATGGGCCCTCTTAATGTTGTTTGGCTCTTTATAATCTCTGTTTTGGTTGTCTTGTATTAGTTTTACACTCACAAGGTTTGTTGACAAGACAGGCCATGGTTGATGTTGCCAGAGAAGTTGGAGCAGATGCTGTTTCTCATGGATGCACAGGAAAGGGAAACGATCAGGCATGCTTTGAGATTTTGTTCTTATTATTCTGACACCTCTTGATAAGATTCTCAATTCTTTGACTATGTGATATTCCTGCTCGTATATTTCTCTCTGACCACACTGACCTGCTTCTTTGTCTATAGGTCCGTTTTGAGCTCACTTTCTTTGCTCTAAATCCTGAACTCAGTGTTGTGGCTCCTTGGAGGGAATGGGAAATAAGAGGCAGAGAAGATGCCATTGAATATGCTAAGAAACATAATGTGCCCGTCCCAGTGACGAAAAAATCCATCTATAGTCGAGACAGGAACCTATGGCACCTCAGTCATGAGGTAATTCTATCCTACTTATTTTGGGAGTTTGGATGCTTATGATTCTACTGCATTATTTTGTCATGGGGAATCCTCCCCCCTTCTCTTTCTCTTTTCCCTTTCTACTTCCTTTTTACTTCTTTTCCCCTCTGCTCTAGGCTTGCAGTTAAATTATCATGCATGAAGATCTTAGATGATGTTATTTCTTGGTGTATCTTGAGTGAGGAACCTTTACAGTAATTAAAGTTGTTCATATAGACTGATGCAGAAAATCAATTGTGCCTTTATTTATCAAGGTCAAACTTTTAGCGTAACCTTAATGGGTTTTCTGTTACAGTCGCATGTACAACCTTTCCAATGAGATCTCCTGAGAGACCAGTGTGTTTGATGTACTCTTAATTGTGTCTGCATGGACATGCCATTCATCACCAGCTAGCAAATTTTATGATTTCAGGGACCAAACACATTTTATTGTCTTGTTAGTTTTTGGCCATGGCTTATGTATTTTCCATTGCTTGAGCAGGATAACTGTCACAAACACTGGCATCATTTACATGCGGTGCCAATATCTGTCTTTCTATTTCCCCAGTAAATCTTCCATTTTGACACCCACTGCCTTGGCTAGAATTTTTCCTGTAGAAAGAATTTGGCATATTGGAGGACTAATGAAATTGCCAAAAATGAAGAACATGACACAAGAGTAACGATTTCCTTTTTCGTTAACTTTTTCATGCTGTATTCTGGTGATGTATTTGAGTGTGCTTCATTTTTATCCTCATAAAGTTGCAAAATCATCTACCTTCTATGTGATTCAACTTTATGTAGGTCCACATGTCACTTTCCAGCGTAATTCTTCTCCAGGCCTCAATATTTTGATACAAAACAGAAGGAACCTTCAAGCTTGCATTCACTTGTTGGTTCTTCACTAAATATTGAGGTTTATAAATTGTGTATCGCAACTATCTTGAGGTTTATGACTCCTCAGCAATTTTTGACTCAGATAGAGACCTTCACTGTTTAGAGGGTAAAATGGCAAGAAATGTAAAATTAGTTGACGATTATTATGTCAAACTTGTTTGTATGAGAATTAGGAAAAAGATTGGACAGATATTAGTTTAGTGTTGATTTGTTCAGATTTTCTTCTTAAAGAAGTTGATAAACTGTGTCTGTTGATTTATTTTTAGGATATGGAGTTCAGGTATGTTAGTTTTTAGTCCCCATTCAGATCAAAATTCTTTTGCTCAGACTGATATATGGAGAAACGTAAATCTTTGGAACTTTTCTGATTGAATTAATACTCTATTTAGTCATTCCAATTTTTTTGTCAAATTGAACTTATTGTTTTCTTGCCTGCTTATTTCTTGCTGATACGTGACATTTAAGGGAGACATTCTGGAAGACCCTGCAAATGAGCCAAAGAAGGATATGTACATGATGACTGTTGACCCAGAAAAAGCACCTGATAAACCTGAGTAAGTTTCCTTGTTTAATTTCTATAACCCTCTCTCTATGCCTGGTAGTAAATCTCTCAGTTTTACCTGATTGCATTTCCTTTCCCATCATTCAATATCGATGCAGATACATAGAAATTGGGATAGTTTCAGGAATCCCTGTTTCAGTCAATGGAGAGGAGCTCTCCCCTGCATCTCTTCTTGCTGAGCTAAACGAAATTGGTGGGAGACATGGAATTGGACGTGTGGACATGGTTGAAAATCGCCTTGTTGGAATGAAAAGCCGTGGAGTTTATGAAACTCCTGGTGGAACTATCCTCTTCACTGCTGTACAAGAGCTCGAGTCTCTAACTATTGATCGCGAAGGAATCCAGGAAAAAGATAGACTTGCCCTCAAATATGCCGAGCTAGTGTATGCAGGCAGGTGGTTTGACCCACTTCGTCAGTCCATGGACGCTTTCATGGAGGAGATCACAAAAACTACCACCGGAACAGTAACTATCAAATTGTACAAAGGATCTGTTACTGTAGTGGGTCGACAAAGCCCCTACAGCCTGTACAGACAAGATATCTCATCATTTGAGAGTGGACAAATATATGATCAAGCTGATGCTGCTGGATTCATAAGGCTTTATGGACTGCCAATGAGGGTTCGAGCAATGCTTGAGAACGGTCTTTGATAACTTTATGGCTGGACATGTGACGTTACAGTTGTCGCTTTTGGGTTAGTTAATGACAGGCAGCTATTTTTTCTAACAAGGCAGTCTTTATTTTGAAACTAAGAAGATACTGTTCTTCGAAAGTGTATTTGTTTTCAGCTGATTACTCCTTGTAACTTTCTAAATCTCTTTTCTATGGCAAAGCTTGCCACCCATTGAGGCTCCAGTCATAGTCCATGGACAGTAGCTTTCCCTCTGCAGGGGCCTTGTGCAGTAAATTCCCTATGGACGGTTTGTCCGTCTTCGTAAGTAAGCTTTCGGAAAGAGGGGTAGCCTTGTGTATAACCATAGTATTTCTGGTTGAACCTGTCCACTAATAGAAAAAAAGAAAGAAAACAAAATATGCAGTAATAGGGTAGATAATTGGAGTTAGATGTGTCAAAATATAAGACGATTTGTTAACATGATACGAAATTAAAGGATTTGAATCTTCTTTAAAACACCCATTTTTTAAACGAGTGGACATGACATGACATAACACGATTAATAAATGAATTGAGTATGAATGAAGATAATAAAAAAAATACACAACATGACTCATTTATATATCGATTATATATGATTTATACATGACACAAAAGCGATATGACACGACTCATTCGATATGAATTAATAAATAAATTGGATATGAGTAGACTATTTTTTTATACGAACTCGTTAAGTTCTAACATAAATCTGTCTCATCCGACATGATTGATAGTTTTAGAGTTGTCACTCATCAATTAAAATGGGGTGATGAGTCACGGAATGTTTGGTCTTGAAATTTGATTTTGGCATTGAAAGTGATTAGTAATATTCACTAAGCCTTAGATTATGAATTTAAGGGGTCAATTGAGTAAGGGACGAAAGTCCGACGAAAGACTATGCTACAATAAAAAAAAATAAAGGACTATGCTTAAATAAAAAAAAGGTACGTTAAGAGAACCTATCACAACACCCATTTAAAAACCATTGTGGCATTCCTCAACCCATCCCACAAAAATTGAGTTTGATTTTGAAAAGGGCAGATGTCCTATGATATCAATTCTGTGCCTAACTTATGAGAGACATGAGTGATGGGACACTTCTGGAAGAGCGTTAGATGGATGACATGTGTTTTTGACGCCGAGGTACATCCTTGTCTTTGGCGAGACCATGTGTCCTTGACACCAAGACCCCTACTCTGATTGACAAGTTCTTCTACGCCAAGGCATATGCCCTCGGCTCTGAGGATACCTTCGCTTCGGGAGGGAAGTGTCAGGTGTCCTCAGCCCTGAGGGAACTCACAAACTCCGATCTTGCCACGATTCTTCGGCTTCTGGATAGGCTATTGATTGACAACTAAATAGTCTAAACTAGGCTAGGAATTATGAAGGCACTCTGCACAATGAAGTCAAAATAGCAGGACGAACTAGACACTCAACCAGGGGAAGTCAGACGTGTGGCATAGAATGCAGGATGAGGGGTAAAAATATAAAACTACCCCTGCTGACATACGGCTATTTCAGACAAATATTTAATGAATCCCTATATGATGAGACATCCATAGTGGCTTGAGAAGCCGAGGATAAGGGGCATTAAATGCCTTGGGCTCCTAGCATTTAAAGCCTCTACAGTGAAGAAAGAGAATTAACTGCTCGAGGGCCTGAGCAATTAATACTGGGACATTTCCAGCGTAAAATAGGAGGCACATTGCCCCATCTCTGAAAGCTACCTATTGCCTAGACTACCAGTAATGATGAGTCTTTGAAGGTATAAATAGTTCTTAAAAACACATTGTAAAGGTACGCAAAATCACCTCTCGAGAGCCATACAATGTTTTCTTCTTTCCCTCTCTAAAACAACTGACTTAATCATCGGAGGGGATAAGCCGAAAAATACTCTGGTGCTTTTCTAACTTGTTTCTTTGTGCGCCAGGAACATCTTGCGGCCCACTGGAGTCGGTTGGACGTCCCCTGGAACAATTCATCACCACTTCTTAGGCCCCCCTTTCGCCTTCTCAATTCATTCCTTGCTGCGGGATCCGCCACATCCATGATCGAATTCACCACGGGAGAGATCTGTTCACCTTTCATCCATTGTGCGAAAATCATCCCACACAATCTGGCACCGTCTGTGGGAAATGACTAGATTTTTCGAAGAATAGTGACCATGGTGAATACTCGACAAAAGGGGAAGGGTCTCCAACAAAGGTATCTTGATTTACCAGTTCCATCTTTGTCAAGAACGGGGGACCATGTCGAAAGTGCCAACAAAGGGCTTTTCGTTCATTCAAAGGAGCAAACCTGTCAAACTAGTATAAGTATGGGGTCTAGAGGGTCTGCCCCATTGGCCTGTCAACTGGCGGAGGTGATTAAAAAAAAGTTTGGGGATCGGTTAGGGCAGTTGGAGAAGGACAACGTGAATGTCCTCAGCTGTCTCGACTAATTTGCGACCTCCGGCAGAATGTCCCGAAACTCTCTACAGCACTGGGATCCTTTCGTCAGGGAGGTGGAGCTTGAGGATCTGAGAAATCACTTGAACAGCAGGGCAGGAAGCTCCAGGGCTCCAAAGCGCCCAAGGGCCAAGGGACAGCTCCCAGAGGTTCCAGCTAAATGGGCTAGGTTGTTGGTTTGGGACGACCTCTGTTGGGGACTGTTCGGGAGAGGGGGCGTGGAGGAGTCTGAGGAGGGGTCGATCCTCTCCGTCCGACACCTAGGGACTGGGGACCATGCTGTCTGTCGTCGAGTACATAAAGACGTGCCACCCGAACAAGGGGAGGACCTTAGAGCTCGGTTGAATTCTAAGAGAAGGGATAAAACATCGTAGGAAGATGATACCGACAACAAATCCATCCAACTACCTTTCACAAGAAATATTATGGAGATAGAGGTACCAAAGAAGTTTACGGTACCAAGGTTCAAAATGTATGGCGGACAATTTGACCCTGAAGCCCATCTCAGACAGTACAAGCAGATGATGTCTCTATATCACTCAAACCACCGGCTGCTGTGCCGAGTATTCTTTATGAGCCTTAGGGATTCGACCATAAAATAGTTTGAGACTCTTTCGCCCAACAATATAGGGTCATGGAAGGAGCTGACCAGACAGTTCTCCGTCCGGTTCATCAAGGGGAGTAGGCAACCCCTCCTAACGCTAAGGTGGAAGGAAGGAGAAACCCTCTGTCAGTATGCCACTCGCTACTGGGAAGAGGTAAATGAGGTGGAGGGATGTTTTGAAGTTATGCGGCTGCCTCCTTTAGACTCAGCCTCTCTAGGGGACACCGATCTCTATCGATCCCTCACCAAGAAGACACCAGCAGATATGGGCGAGTCGATGACCCGAATAAATAAGTACTCCCGGATCGAAGACGAGGTAGTAGGGGGTAAAGGAAAAACCCTCACCCTTATGTAGGAAAAAGAGAAGGAGGGCACCCTTTCCCGGAAGGGGTTGGTACCTTTGGGAATTCCTTCAACGGAGTTCACATAGTGTTCAAGGAGCCCATCTACAAACTACTCCATAAAATTAAGAAGGAACCATTCTTCAAATGGTCGCCCAAGATTCAGGGTGATCCGTCCACCTGAAACCAGAAGGTAAAATGCTCATATCATCAGGATTACGAGCATCTCACCAAAGATTGTAGGGTTTACAAGTCTTTCCTGGAGAAACTAGTCCAGGATGGGTATTTAAAGGAATACATCGAGATGGCATCCAAGGAGGGTCACGATGCCAATAATTCGACCACCATCCAAGGCAATGTAATTGACGCTATCTATGTCTGCCCGCTAGAGCGTTCGACATCCAAAACCATACAATCTAATCTCAAAAGGGTGGCATTCACAACGAAGGTGGACGAGGCAGATGGGGGCCAGCCGAGCAAGAGGCCCTGAACTAGTGAGGCAAGCATCACTTTTTTCGATCTTGCAGGCATGGCCCTCCCCCATGGGGATGCCTTGATCCTGACATTGATGATCGACAATTTTGATGTGAAGAGAGTCTTGGTGGACTACAGAAGTTCTTTCAAGGTGATGTACTTTGAAGTCTTAAAACATATGAGACTCGGTACTCAGGACCTTACCAAAGTAAAGACACCCCTTGTCAGGCTCAACGGTTCATTTTCCCTACCCTTGGGCAAAATCACGTTACCAGTTACCACTAGGCCCATCACTATCATCATGGGACGGGTCTGGTTGCATGCCCTAGGGGTTGTGCATTTCACCTATCACCAAAAATTAAAGTTCCTCCCCCCCCCTGCGAAGGGAGTGAAAGAGATCTGTAGGGACCAAGTGTTTGCCAAAAACTGTTTCTATTCTACAATAAGGACAGGGTTCGCCTCCAGAGAGAAAGAACGAGCCCCGGAAGAGATCTTGAACAAATAGCAATTACAGTCCGGGTGTTTAGGAGTAGATGACCCCTGGATGGATCCAGCAGATCGCTCAGTGGAGGATCTCCGGAAGGTACTCCTAGTGGACGGAGACGAGGAAAAATACTTCTTGATTGGCTCCACCATGCCCCCAGCCGAGTAGGAAGAGGTGACCAACTTTTTGAGGCAGAATGCAGATGTGTTTTGCTTGGAACGTAATGGAAATGAAGGGTGTGAGTCCCGAAGTGATAACCTGTAAACTTCATGTCGATCCCACTCACAAGTCGATAAAGCAGAAACCACGACGCATGACATCGCATCACGCCCAAGCAGTGAACAAGGAGGTGGATAGGCTCCTAGAGGCCAACACCATCCGGGAGGTTCAGTTCCCAGAATGGTTGTCAAACATGGTTTGTGCAAAGAAGAAGGAAGGGAAGTGGCACGTTTGCGTGGACTTCACTAACCTGAACAAGGCTTACCCAAAAGATGACTTTCCTCTTCCAAAGGTGGATCAGCTGGTGGATGCCACGACAGGCCACCAGCGCATGGCCTTCCTAGATGCCAGGGCAGGCTATCATCAAATTCCCCTCCATCTACCTGACCAAGAAAAGACTGCCTTCATCACACTAAGAGGAGTTTATTGTTACAAGATTATGCCATTCGGACTGAAGAATGCCAGAGCCATTTATTAAAGGCTTATGAATCAGATGTTCGAATGGCAGATTGGGGACACAATGGAGGTTTACATTGAGGACATGTTGGTGAAGAGTAAGAGAAGTGAAGATCACTTAACCAACCTGGATGACACCTTCTCGACCCTCCGAAAATACGGGTTAAAGTTGAATGCAGCTAAATGTGTATTTGGAGTTGGATTCGAAAAGTTCCTCGGATATTTAGTAAGTCGGCGTGGAGTCGAAGCCAACCCAGAACAGATACAAGCTATCCTGGACGTGCAGAGTCCCCAGACTGCCCGAGATGTCCAGAAACTCACCAGAATGTTGGCTGCCTTAAATCCTTTTATTTCTTGGTTATCAGACAAGTGCAAACCCTTCTTTGGGGCCATCAAGAGGGCTGAAAAAGACACTTGGATTAAGGAATGTGAAGATGCACTTGGAGGAATCAAGGAATACCTCAGGATCCTCCCAACCCTATCTGTCCCGACCGGAGAGGAAATGCTGTTCCTTTACTTGGCCGTGTCAGAATTCGCGGTTAGTGGGGTGCTAATCTGCGAGCATGAGCGCGAGCAAAAAAAGGTGTATTATGTGAGCAAAGCTTTGTTGGACGTAGAAACAAGGTACCTACCCTTGGAAAAGCTAGTGCTTGCATAGTCACAGCCGCAAGAAAATTAAGACACTACTTCCAAGCGCACTCAATCACCGTCCTAATAGAATAACCTTTGAAAGCAATCCTGAGAAAGGCAAATCTCTCAGGGAGAATCGCTAAATGGGCGGTGGAGATAGGAGAACATGATATCCATTTCAAAACTTGAGCAGACATAAAAGGACAAGTGTTGGCAGATTTTATAGCGAAGTTTTTCAGGGAGACCCCCCTCCTCCCGGAGGGGAACTTGACAGGAGGTCAACGGTCCTGAAGCCTTTGCATGGACGGATCCTCTAACAGCAAGGGTTCCAAAATCGGGGTACTACTAGTTTCCCCGGACGGAGTGGTCACGGGACAAACTGTTCGGCTGGGTTTCAAAGCATCTAACAATGAAGCAGAATATGAGGCCCTCATTTTTGAGCTCAAACTAGCTGAGGTAGTAGAAGCTATAGAGCTAGTCATCCATTGCGATTCCATGTTAGTGGTCAACCAAGTCAATGGAGAATTCGAGATAATGGATCCTAGAATGAGGGCTTACCATCACAAAGTAACAACTTTGATCCACAAGTTCAAGAAAGTTGAAGTTAAGCAAGTTCCTTGGGATAAGAATGCCCACGCCAATGCCTTGGCTTACTTGGCCTTGGCACTGAATTCCTCCATGACACGAAGGATCATCGTGGAGTACTTTCCCAACTCCAGCATAGATGAAGCTTTCAGGGTGGCCATCATCCAAGAAGGGGAGGATTCCCCTAGCTGGACTGACCCGTTACTTAGGTTTCTCCTTTCTGGGGAGCTCCCTGAGTGCTCCAAGGAATCCAGGAAGATAAAGTTGAAGGCCCTAAGGTTCTAGGTCTCCCCGAATTAGAAGCTGTACCGAAGATCGTTCTTTAGACCTTACCTGCTATGCGTTCGGGAAGACAAAGTTGAACCTCTTCTGTATGAGGTATACGAAGGAATATGTGTGGGGCACTCAAGTGGATGATCCATGGCCCACCACATCATGTCCTAGGGGTACTGGTGGCCACGAATGTAAAAAGACGTGAAGGCATACGTCAAAAGATGTGATCAGTGCCAAAGGTTCTCACCCGCCATCAGACAGCCGACAGGAGACTTACATCCACTGACTAGTCCTTGGCCATTTGCTCAATGAGGACTAGACCTAGTTAGACCCCTCCCAAGGGCTCCTTGAGGCAAGAGGTTCTTGATAGTGGGAACCTATTATTTCACCAAGTGGGTAGAGGCGGAGCCACTGACCCATATTAGAGACATAGACACCAAGAAGTTTGTCTGGAGGAACATTGTGACAAGGTTTGGGGTCCCCCATGCACTTGTATTAGACAACGGAACCCAGTTCAATAACTGACCTTTCAAGTCTTTTTGTGATCATCTTGGAATTCGGAACTACTACTCCACCACTGCATATCCGCAAGCCAACGGACAAGCGGAGTCTTCCAACAAGACTATCATCAGTGGAATCAAGAAAAGGTTGAAAAAAGTCAAGGAAAGGTGAGTGGATGAACTCCTAAATATCCTTTGGGTATACAAGACCACCCCTCGAACCTCCATGGGTGAAACACCCTACGCCCTCACATACGGGGTAGAGGCAATCATCGCATTGGAATTATGCTTCCCTACTATAAGAACGCAGGCCTTTGATACCAGGGACAACGATCGCCAACTCAGCCTAGATATGGACCTCGCAGAGGAAAGAAGAGAAGTGACTGCCTTGAAGTTGACCAAGTATCAAGAAGGGGTATCAAGAATCTACAATAGGAGAGTCAAAACTTAAGAATTCCAGATAGGTGATCTAGTACTCAGAAGAGTGATAGCAAACACCCAGGACCCAGCGAATGGGAAAATGGGGCCTAACTGGGAGGGACCTTATAAAGTCACGTCCATTGGAGGCTCTGGGTCATATAGGCTGGAAGAATTAGAATGAAACACGGCCTTGGAATGTAATGAACCTAAAGAGATACTACTTTTGATGAATGAAAAGCTTATTTTCATGCCATGAGAAGTTAAAAAGGGCATGGCCCTAGAGACAGAGTCTCAGGGACTCCTGCCTCCAAATAATGAACGGGAGCAAGCCTCTTGGAAGGGGCACGACCTTGAAGGTAGAGCCTTAAGGGACTCCTGACTCTAAATAATAAATAGGAGCAAGCCTCCTGCAAATTGCATGGCCCTGAAGACAAGTCTCAGGGACTCCTGCCTCTGAACGAGTAATAGGAGCAAGCCTCCTGGACAGAGGATGGCCTTGGAAGTCAAGATTTGGGAATCCCAACCTATAACTAACATGCAGGGGCATGCCCCCTAAATGGAAAATGACTCTTGAAGGAGGGCAACCATTGGATCGGGCACAATGCTTGGGATGGAGATACTCTGTCATGAAGAATGCACAAATCATTGAAAATCCATCTTGTTTGGGAAACCATGGGTATGCTTGCACAAGTACATGGGTGCGAGCGTCTTGGAATTGAGTGTTAGTGGGAAAGGTAAAAGAACCCCATTTCGTTAGACCGACACCGGGGGAGACAAAGCTAACCAGAGTGAAAGCTCATTGTTTGGTCCTCTCAGCGTTGGAGCCCTTTGAAACCCTTCATCCCTGACGTAGAACCTAGTCCTTGGCATCCAATGTGTTCCACAACGCTCGGGGGAAAGGGGTACCTCTACGTTATACAAGCGTGTCCTAAAACTCCATGCTTCTTGACCCCGAGGGTCAATACTTGGAAGTTAAAAGCTTGACTTAGAAGTTACAAAAAAAATACGTGAAAATTAAGGAAACATGCATACAAGTGCAAAATGATCTTTTCTTTTCATTTCAATTTAAAAAAAAATGGCTTTGTGTCCCCGAGGCTAAAAATAAAAAAGAGTACAAGTGCAAAAGAAACAAAAAGCCTAAGTTGCTGGAGGCGGAGGATTGAACACCTCACCACTGGCGTCTTTGGCAACACCCCCAAAAAGTTCTTCAATGCTAGGGGAGTCTGCATTGGGGGCATCGGCTAAAGGAGCAGGAGCAGGAGGATCCACGGGCAAGGCATCATCGGCCAGGGCCGAGGCTGTAGCGTCAGAATTTGCTGTAACATTGTTGGCTTCTTCTTCTTTGGCAGCAACCTCTGCAGCTGCCCAGAGCATTTCCTCAGACGGTGTATATTCGTGCATCTGGAACAAAGGGGAGTCAGAAGGAACTCTTGCCGCTCAGAGTGCCTAGTCCCAGCCCTTCTTGAAGAACTCCTTCTTATTTTCCTCAAGGGCAACAAGGAAATCATCAGCGCATTTGTTGCGAATTTGTTCCTTTGATCTCCTAGCTGCCTCTGCCTTGGCCCTGACCTTGTACAACTCTTGGGTGAGGGTTAAACAGGTCTGCTCAGACTCCTCAATCTTGGCCACCACTATAGACAACTTCTGGGTCGCCTTAGTTATCCTCCACTCGGTGTCAGCGAGGGTCGCACTCAGCTTTTTAGCACTAGCCCTCGCTATTTTGCTGTCCTGTAGGAGTTGGGGGATTTGAGTTGCTTGAGCAGACAGGGTGATGTCCTTGGTGGCCACATCCTCCTTGGCGCAGTCAGGGCCATCTTGGCCTCGACCTTCTCGTGCTCAGCTTGCTGAAGATCATGCCTTTGAGAGTGATAACGTGCGACAATGACTGATATTTGCTGGGAGGCATGTTGGAAAGGAAAGCAAAAAATCACACCAAGGCAAATATATTTGAAATTAAAAACAAAGCAGTGACTGATCTTACCACTAAGGAGTTCTGAATGATAGAACAGAAGAGGTCGTTGGTCGGTCGGGCCCAGTGCACTTCCATATCGGTACCAAAGTGAAGGGTCTCGCTCACAGCCTAGGCCATGTGAGGATCATTGACGATGGAATCATTCACTTTGATCGCCCTGTTGTTTCGGTCTTGGGCCAGGGGAAGCCATTCCTCGACGAGAGTTAGTGGTGGAGGAGGAGGAGTTTGGTCTTGTGGTTGTTGCTGCTGTTGTTGCTGCTGTTGTTGTTGCTGCTGTTATTGTTACTGTTATTGTTGCTGTGATGGGAGGCCCCTACCTCGGCCTAGCCCATCGTGCCTTTGTTTTGTCCTCCTCTCCTCCTCTACAGCAACCCGGTCGCAGACCTGGCCTCGACCAGAGGACCTTGGTGGGATATGAGGAGGAGGAGGAGGGGCAATGATGTTGACCCTTGGAGGGGATAGGGGGACGTTGCTAGAGGTCCCCCTGCCCCTCAGAGTAGCCCTCCAGTTCAAAAAGTTGAGGTCAATGCGAGACTGGCGCGACATTATTACCTCAAGAACATCTTCCTGGTCTAAACTCTGGAGTATGTTGAAGTCAGGCCAAGCCTCTCTCCCAACCGTGCTGGTCTTGGGATGAATTGTGGTGGAGGGCTCCCTAACTTCGGTCGCCTTCTTTGCAACTCCTTCTACTTTGGCCTTGGTGGCCCTGTCAGGATCCTCCTCCAAATTTTGCTCCAAGTCCTGCTCTACAGCTTTCTCAAAGAGCTCGAACCACCGGGAGGGATTGTAAGGCTGAGGGAGTTGAGAGAACTTCTTATATTCTGGGGTGTAACCAAGAGTGTGTGACCTGCTCGGCTAAACCCATCCCCAATGTATCCCCAGACCATGATGAAGTTGCCAAAGTTCACCAGGTGTCGAGGTGGAGGAGTAGCTTCTTGGGAGGAAACGTCTACACAAAAGAAAGATCGTCAGCACTTGTACTTTTAACATCAGATAGTTAAAAATCGAGAAGAAAGGGAGAAGTCGACGTACTTGTTCTTCACCACTCCTTGGGGCAGGACAAGCCATGGTACTCTGGGCCGACTCCCCTTTCCCAGGTACCGCTGAAGACCAACAGGTCATCTTTGTACCTCTTGTCTAAATCAGGGAGGTGAGTGATGAGGTACATTAAGGAGTCATGGGCTTTGAGGTAGAAGGTTCCTTGGGGCATCACTCTCATCAAGGAGTAGCAGAAGAGGATATCCTCAAGGCCTAGGTTGATCCCAAGGAGTCTATTGAGCTCTACTGCCCCCATGATTATCCTAAAAGTGTTGAGGACACCTTGCCCAGGGAAGAGGTGGAACCTAGAAAGAAATTGGAGAAACAATGGATGGAGGGGAAATCTAATCCTGCCCTCCATAATTGCCTTGGTGTAGAAAGGCATGTCCACCTTGATTAACCCTAATTAATGTATAATTTAATTAAGTCAATAGGTCAATTGTGTTAGTTAAACTAGTCAAATTAGGATTAGTGTGTGAATTAGGGATAATGCATTAATTATTATTTTTTTCAGGGTTTTGTGCGTCAAAACTATAAACTACTGGGAGCCAATTGTGTCAAAGCTACAAACTACTAGGGAACCAATTGTGTCAAAGCTACAAACTATAGGGTGATAATTATCAAAATTACAAATTATAGGGTACAAATTATCAAAGCTCAAAATAAAAGGGGATCAAAGTGTAATTTAAAGCCGTCAAACAAAACTTTCATTCTCCCTTGTTGCCTATAAATACCACCCCTTAGGACCTGTAAAGCATCTATCTTTTGGTAGTGGAAAAATTCTCTAAAAGTATTATTGCTTTCTTTAAGTATTGTTTTCTTTTATTGTATTATTGCTTCTTTTATTTTAAGTATTGCTTTCTTTTATTGTATTATTACTTTCTTTTACTTCCATTGTTTAAGCTTTCTTCTTCCTTTAGAGGAGTGAAACTCTTCCACTTTTCTAGAGCTTTCCAAAGTCGTGAAGGGTGGAACGTGATTTACTCATTCTTTGTCGAAGATCGGCTCCTTGTGTAATATGTTTTACCTTGTAATTCTTCTACTTGGAGGGATGAACATCACTCACTTTTTTAGCTTTACCAAAGCCATGAAGAGTGAGTAGTTTCTCATTCACACTATTAGAAAGAGGTGATGGACATGTATAAATCATCCGGAAGTTATATTTGTGCATTTCGTTTTATTTCAAATTCTTAATTTTAAAGTGGGTATTAAATGTATTCTCTCTTAGTTTATGTTTATTTGCATTAGTTTAGCTACAATTTTCATTTCTTTATAATGTCTTCTCATTATATTGTTGTCTTTACCTTACGCATGAGTAGCTAAGCCTTTAAGTTGGCTAATTCAAGGGAGACCTCCTCTTAGGTATGCCATTTCAACTCATTTTCCTTCCTCCTCTCAAAGTACGATGACTCGGTTTGACTGGGTAGAAAGTGGATGGGATTGTGAGTCTTTGATTTTCCATAGACTTGTTACGGGTTATGCTTGGATCCTCAGTTCCATCTCATCCATAGTTTCCCACGAATCAATTGTACATCTATGCTCTATTGGAGGAAGGATTCGAGTTGACTTGGTATTCCCATTGGAGTGAACTTTTGGATTAGCCAACATTTGTTCTATTTCATTTTCATCACAATCACAAACCAACCTTCAACCAACAAAAGATTTTACACTTTATTTTTACAAAAATCACCTTCATGATGATATACCTCATTCTGTGAGGAGATGACCTTGGAATACGATTCCAAGTAAAACACAACAAGCAAAAGTTTCTTTGCGCTTGGGAGCATTTTTGTTCACACACACATACACACACACATTTCATAGATTTCATTCACCCACCATTCCGTTGCCCTTTCTTTTGATATCATTCCAAGGGGGAGTGACACTCTCCTCCACACATAGACTATATGCATTAAGGGATGATGTTCGGAGGTTAGGATATACTACAACGGAAACAACCAAACATTTTTGGCGCCGTTATCGGGGAGGGCAAGTGTCGAATCAAGAAGGTGATTTCCGGATAACGGAGGTAATTCCTGTGTTGTTCATCATGGACTGAGGTATGTTGATCCTTGTATATACGTTTGTTTATTTACATTTTTATTTGTAGATAGTTTTGTTATATGTGGGGTCGGGACGAACAAAACCGACTAGTTAGACAACCCTTGGGCCCTAATATGAACATTGACCAAGACCCAGACGAGGATGCAGGTGATAATTTTGAGAATGTAGGTGTCAATCCAAACATGCAATGGGGTGGGGGAGGACAAGAACCTAGAATGCCCAATCCACGAATAGAATTTTAACCTCCTGTGCATGAAAGGAACAACATCCACATTGAGCCTCCGACAAGGTCAATGAGGGATTTCATTCAACCCACACAAAGCACCACACCCTCATGCATCCTCCTCCGGTCCAAGCTCATCTCTTCCTAGTTAAGCTGGGGATGTTGCAACTACTTACCACTTTCCACGGAATTGAAAAGGAAAACC
Source organism: Ilex paraguariensis (assembly GCA_963454935.2). Lineage (NCBI taxonomy): Eukaryota > Viridiplantae > Streptophyta > Magnoliopsida > Aquifoliales > Aquifoliaceae > Ilex > Ilex paraguariensis. The sequence continues at coordinate 37,774 of CAUOFW020000203.1, read as the reverse complement.
CCTATTTGTACATAAATGATTTTGAGGAAATAGTTGCAACCTTTCTCACCACTCATGGTATGGAAGCCATAGCTTGGCTGAAATTGTTCCCTTTGTCCCTAAGTGATAAGGCAAAAACGTGGCTTAATTCCTTGAGGCCTCGATCCATAACATCTTGGAACCAAATGCTCTTCGAGTTTTTTTTTAAAAAAAATTTTGATGCATAAAACCACCACTTTAAAAAAATAAATTCAAAACTTTTTGGAGAAGCCCAATGAGCAATTCTACCAATGTTGGGATCGGTACAAGGAGTTGCTATAATCCATTCCACACCATGGCTTTGAACCATGATAGTTGGTGAGTTTCTTCTATGAGGGAATCACACTGGACCATCAACAGTTCATAGATATGATGTGTAATGGGGAGTTTTTGAGTAAGGACCCCGATGAGGCCTTAGACCACTTTGACATATCGGCACAAAATGCACAATCATGGGACATTACAGATCCCACCAATGTACCAACGTCTTCTCCTCAAGGGAATAGCCAAACTCATGGGGGGAGGGATTTATGACTTGAGAAAACGGGAAGATTTGCTTTCCAAAATTGCCAAGTTGTCTAGGAAGGTTGAGAATCATGAGATAAATAGGAGACACGAGGTGTCAAATGTTTCAAAGATTAAGGAGGGCTGCTCAATTTGTGAGAGTGTAGATCATTCCATATCGGAGTATCCTAACATTCTGGCACTTAAGGAAGTGTATCACGAGCAAGTCATTGCCTTTAACCAAACGAGGCAATCATTCTCTCCACATTCAAACACTTACAATTTGGGTTGGAACAATCACCCAAACTTTAGTTAGAGAAATGAGAATCCCACTCCACATGGTTCAAATGCATACACACATCCCGTGCCTCCTAAGCAAAATCAATTTCAATCCCAAGGTCAAGCGTCTAGCTCCCAATACCCCTAGACCAATCTACATGGGTATTCTTCAAACCCACCACCACAAAATTTTTCACCAAGTCCACCTCCACAAAGATTTTCCCAAGGGCCATCCAATCCTCCCACCTATTAACCTCCCCATAAGAGAAATTTGGAGGATATGGTTCATGTTTTCATTCAAAGTCAGACTACTATCAACAATCAAAATGATGCAACTTTTAATGACATTTGACCCCAACTCACAAAGCTGACAAGCTCTATAGGGGCATCACAACAAGAGAAAGGGAAATTCTTTGCTCAACCCCAAGAGAACCCTAGAGGTCAACATGTCGTTGAGTCATCAGAGCCCTTAAGGGAGGGTTGTGGCAACTCAAGGCGGTTACCACCCTTTGTAGTGGCAAACAAATTGATAAGACCATTGTGTCAAAAGTCTCATCCAAGGCCACATTGCCAAAAGAAAAAGAGACCATGGATGACACCATCGAGGGTGGAGTGAGTGAGAAGAGAGAAAGTGAGGTAGTTGAGAATAAAAAATTTGTTGATAAAAATGTGCTTGTTTCCCCCATGCTTGCTCCTTTTCCCAATCGTTTGAAGCCACCTGTCAAGGTGGCTAATTATTCTGATATCATTGAAATGTTTAAGTAGGTGAAAATAAACATTCCACTCCTTGATGCGATCAAACAAATTTCATCTTGTGCAAAGATCTTGAAGGACTTATGCACTGTGAAGAGGAGGTTCAATGTTCACAAGAAAGCATTCCTCACTGAGCAAGTGAGTTCAATTTTGAGGACAAACACCCCTCCAAATTTTAAAGACACCAGCTGCCCCACCATTGTCATAATAATTAGAAATTGCTGGGTGGAGCAAGCACTCCTTGATTTGGGGGCTAGTGTGAATCTCATTTCATACTCGGTGTACCAACAACTTCAGCTCAAAGAATTGAAGCCTACTACAATCACACTTCAACTGGCAGACCGTAGTGTCCGGACACCAAGGGGAGTAATTGAGGATATTTTAGTGCAAGTCGATAAAATTTAATTTTCTGTTGATTTTATTGTGCTTGACACTCACCTATTTGCAAATCTTAGCTCCTAAATCCTTGTAATACTTGATAGACCTTTTCTTGCTACATCTAATGCTGTGATTAATTGCAGGAACGGTCTTATGAAGCTAGCATTTGGGAACATGACTATAGATCTCAATGTGTTCAATTTGTCCAAGCAACCGGGGGATGATGAGGAGGCACAAGAGATTAACCGGATCGACACCTTGGTAGAGGAACACTTGGAGCTAATTAGTACCTTCAAGTTAGAAGAAGATGAAATTGTTGATATAAAAGAGGTTGATGAGCAAGATGAGTTGGAGAGTTTGAAAGGGGGTGGAGAGATGGACTCCTACATTTGAGAAGCTTCCACATCAAGAAAAGAAAATCTTTCCATCGGATGTACAAAAACCCGTGTTGGAATTGAAGCCACTACCATCCCACTCGAAGTATGCATATCTTGGAGAGGAAGAAACTTTTTTGGTGGTGATTAGCTTAACCTTGGATCCAAAGCAAGAAGAAGATCTCTTGGAATTGTTAAGGAGATATAAGGAGGTGATTGGTTGGACAATTTTTGACATAAAGGGGATAAACCCCCTCATTTGTACTCACCGCATCTATCTTGAGGATGACTCCAAGTCGTCTCGACAACCACAAAGAAGGTTGAACCCAATCATGAAGGATGTGGTGAGAGACGAGGTCTTAAAGCTATTTGACGTGGGCATCATCTTTCCAATTGCCGATAGTAAGTGGATTAGCCCCACGCAAGTAGTCCCCAAGAAGTCTGGAGTCACCGTGGTGGCAAATGATGATAATGAGCTTATTCCAACGAGGGTGATCACCGGATGGAGAGCGTGCATTGACTACCGCAAGCTCAACGCATGCATAAGAAAAGACCACTTCCCATTGCCATTTCTTGACCAAGTATTGGAACGAATAACGGGGCATCTATTCTATTTCTTTTTAGATGGATATTCCGGCTACAATCAAATCGAGATTACATTAGAAGATCAAGAGAAGACCACCTTCACTTGTCCATATAGTACTTTTGTCTATCGTCGCATACCTTTTGGGCTATGTAATGCCCCAGAGACTTTTCAATTTTGCATGATGGGGATCTAAGTGACATGGTGGATAAAATATTTGAGGTTTTTATAGATGACTTTTCAGTGTTCGGGAATTTATTTGAAGGATGTCTGGGAAATTTAGAGAAAGTTCTAGAGAGCTGCAAGGAAAAGAACTTAGTCCTCAATTGGGAGAAATGTCACTTTATAGTGAAGGAGAGAATTATTCTCGGCCATATAGTTTCGGTAAGGAGTATCGAAGTTGACAAATCAAAGGTGGAGGTCATTTCCAACCTCCCTACGCCAAGAGTCGTCAAGGATATCAGATCGTTTCTGGGATATGCTGGTTTTTACCGTCGCTTCATAAAAATGTTTAGTACATTGGCTCGACCTTTGACTAATTTATTGTCTAAGGATGTCCCATTCGAGTGGTCAAATAGTTGTGAGACATCTTTTACAAAACTTAAAAGCATACTTACCACACCTCCAATTATGCGACCACCCAAATGGGATTTACCTTTTGAGCTTATGTGCGATGCGAGTGATTACGCGGTCGATGCAGTGCTCGATCAAAGAATGGAGAATAGACCTTATGTAATATACTACGCTAGGAAGACACTCAATGAAGCTCAAATGAACTATACTACCACAGAATAATAGCTGCCAGCCATAGTGTTTGCATTAGATAAATTTCGGTCCTATATCATAGGTTCACCGATAGTTGTCTATACTGATCACTCCGCCTTAAAGTATTTTTTATTTAAGTAGGATGCCAAACTGAGACTTATCAGGTTGATCCTCCTACTCCAAGAGTTCAATCTAACAATCAAAGACAAAAAAGGAGTAGAGAACATGGTAGCGGACCATTTCTTCTGACTAGTGGTGCAAAAATCCAATAAGAACATTTCTATCCCTGATTCCTTCCTTGATGAAGATTTACTTTCAATTCATTTAATTTTTCCTTGGTATGCTGACATATGTAATTATCTTGTAATAGGACAAATACCACCGCATTGGAGTCCAGAGGATCGAAGAATATTTATGACATATGTGAAGTACTTCTACTTCGACAACCCATACCTGTTCAAGTACTGCCCTAACCAAGTCATGTGGAGATACGTACTGAAGAATGAACAGCGGAATGTCCTTGCATTCTGTCATTCACAAGCATGTGGTGGCCATTTCTCGGCGAAAAAGACCTCGGCAAAAATTCTTCAGTCAGGTTTTTATTGGCCCTCTCTTATAAAGGATTGTATTTCATTTTGTAAAGAATGTGATAGATGCCAATGTTTGGTTAGTGTGACCCTAAGGAACATGATGCCCTTTTCCCCTGTGCTTGTTATCGAAATATTTGATCGTTAGGGTATCGACTTCATGGGTCCCTTCCCTATGTCGTTTGGCTATCTATACATTCTACTGGTAATGGACTATGTGTCCAAATGGGTGGAGGCTATCCCAACCAAGACTAATGACCACCGGGTTGTAGTCAAGTTTTTCAAGAAAAATATTTTTTCGAGGTTTGGGATGCCTCGTGCAATGATAAGTGATGGTGGAACATATCTCTACAATTGGCCATTTGCATCTTTAATGTTTAAATATGGCGTCACACATAAGGTGTCCACCGAATGCGACCCACAAACCAATGGCCAAGCTGAGTTGGCCAATAGGGAGACCAAAAATATTTTAGAAAAGACGGTGGATCCAAATATAAAAGATTGGTCAAATAGATTGACTGATGCCTGTGGACTTACCGTACTGCCTACAAGACTATCTTAGGCATGTCTCCCTACCGGATTGTTTATGGAAAGGCTTGCCATTTTCCAGTTGAGATGGAACACAAGGCTTATTGGGCCATAAAGATTTTGAACTATAATTTGAGAATGGCCGGAGAGCATAGGAAACTAGAATTGAATGAATTGGAAGAGATTGGAAGAGACGCGTATGAAAGCTCCAAAATTTCAAAAGAGCGGGCTAAGATCTTTCATGAAAAATTCATTGTACGGAAGTCATTCGAGCTCGGCCAAAAAGTGCTCTTGTACAACTCTCGTCTCTCGATCTTCTAAGGCAAACTCCGATCCCGTTGGGATGACCCCTATCTTGTCAAGGTGGCCTACCCTAATGGAGCTGTGGAAGTCACAAACCCCAAGAATGGCCAGATATTCAAGGTCAATGGCCAAAGACTTCAGCCATTATTTTTAGGGTTTTGAAGGACAAGGAGTGGAGGAGGACTTGACGGATCTGGTATATCCAGAATTTGTGGAGGAGTAACCAGTTTTTATGTTTTTTAGTATATAGTCTTTTTATTTACTCATGTTATTTTTATTTTACTTGGTCGTATAGTATTTTTTTTTTAGTTTCAGATAGTGATGCATTAGTCAATGGTCAAGTGCAAGGTGTTCTCTAACCCTACTCATCTTTTTATTGTCCGTCATTGAATATCATATATTTTTGTTGCATTGAGGACAATGCATGAATCAAGATGGGGGATGAGGTACACCATTTGCATCTTACACCAATATTTGTGGGAATATTTTGCGTGGATATTCGCACCTGCCAACACTCAAACGGATCGGGTTTAAAAAAAAAACCCAACCCATTGGGATGCCTTTGTAAAGCCTCCAATCCTTTTTTCCCTTTTTCCCCATCCACCGATGTTGGCCCCCTTCTTGTTCTCTTCTTCTTCTTCTTTTATTATTCTTTTCTTCTTCTTCTTCGTTGTTCTCTCTGTTCTCTGTAAAAACAACCCACCTCCTGCAAATCCATGACCATATACGACAACGACTCAGTCCTTTGTTTAATAATTTGCCTTCTATGTTTGTATTTATACATGGGTGCTCTTCTTCTGCTCGCACCTAGGGTGAGGGGTTTCCAGCCTAACCCAGATCTCCCTAGAGATGATTAATTGTTGTGTTTTGTTTGTAGGTTTCGGCAAATGAATAGATTTCTACCATACAACCTCATTTTCAAACTCCATACACTGGTAAATTCGAAACATTGGGGACAATGCTCAGTTTAGGTTGGGGGGTGTGATCTACAGTTCTAGTTTATTCTAGTTTCATATTTACAATTCTAGTTTTGTATCTGAACAGTTCTACATTTAAAAAAATTATGTTTATTTTTATTCTGGATTGCGTATTTTTACAGTATTTTTGCTTATATTTCGTGATCATATCAAATGCAGCTTTAATCGTCTTTGTGACTGGTAGACATTAAAGAACCAAATAGGCTGTCTTTAGTTTAGCAAGCATGGATAATAAACTTTTTTGGTTCAGTTTAGGTGTTTTATGCACTTTTTCATCTGATGTGCATGCTATGATAATGAGAAAGGCAAGAGTTGTGAGAAAAATTGAAATCCGAGAAGCACAAGCAAAATCATTGTGCGGTAGAAACACTTTTGCTAAACGTCGTCGTGCCCAATGAGTAGGTGCTTGTAAACAATGTGGCAGGATCTTTCACATGAAAAAATACAATTAGTGTTCTGAACTAATTTCGGGTCGTGCAACCGATCGATTAAACTAGATAGTGTATGTGCAGAGTAAGGATTTTCCTGACACACCATCTTATACCTGTCCAGGACTTACATGTTATGTGCGACAAGAAGTTGGAAGGGTCACTAATAATGACATAGACACAAGCGATGACTCGAATTAGATATTTTTTTTTTTGACCAAGTTGTGAAAAAGCGTGTTTTTTGGGATGAAGGTTAATGGTCTAAACTTTTTTGTTGAAATAAAGATGTGGGCCAGTAAGGAATGTCCTAAAATACCAACCTGTAGCGTGGGTAGAGGACTTATCCTGAGACGCCATAGTTTTCTAAGTTCAATTTGTGCATTTAGTCTTATTTCAATTTTTATAGATAAATATGTATGTAAATAACTTTGATTTTTATTTGAGTTAGAATGCCAGTTTCCAAAAAAAAAAAAAAAGCCTCATTTCCTTGAAAAATGGTATTTTCTCTATGCTTAAATGTCAAATGTACATTGATATTTGTTATTCTTAAGATACAAAATGACCAGACTCAAAAATAGAATTGATATATAACCGACATACTTTGAAAACCTGTTATAACCAGTGGAGATAATGAAGAATACCATGGTAAGTTTTGAGCTTTGCGATGCTTTCTGAGAGACAATTAACATTTACTCAAGTAAGCTCTTTCACTTTCAATTTTTGAATAATCTCATTAAACTTGCTTTAATTAATGCAACTGAAGTGATTTGTTGACATATCCCGCAGGGAATCGTTGCATGCGACATATACATGGGCACATACTTGAAAAGAAATTTTAGGTCATCTTTTATTTGATTTTGAGCTTTAGTCATTGCTTCTATGAAATTATATCTCTAGTTGGTCATGTTTGAGCCTTCAATGAATGATTTCTTCTTCAAGAAACCCATATGATAACCGATCCACAAGAGAATATACTTGACATACCTTGCTATATAATTTTCTTGCACCCTCTAATAAATTAGTATGATACAGAAAAACAAGAGAAATAGAAAAGACAATGGTGGCTACTGTTCAATGAAAAAAAATTCGGTGGGAACAACCAAGAAAGAAAAGAAACAAAAAAATAGAGAATTGCCAAGAAAGTAAAAAATGAGAAAAATGAAAGAAAGAAATATCATTTATAGGCAAAACATCGAAAAACAAGAAAGAGGTGTGCTACACATTAAAAAGGGAATAGCTTTTGAATACCATTGACGTCATTTTGTTAGCCACTGACCTCTGGCCACATTACAACCTATACAAAGCCCTAATTGATCTCAAGTTTGATGCATGTGTGTGTTGTCGACCAAAAAACTGGGGTATGTTAAATAATATTTCTTTAATTGCATTGATATTCTTCTATGAGATTATGTCAATAACATGATTAGTCTACTTTCTTAAAATTTTCACTCCCTTTCTAACTGTGCATGTGATTTTTAGATTGACCATCCTTTGATCACATGACCTTTGAGAGACAAGTTACTATAATCGAAGGAAATTTTGGCTGAGGACATTTCTAAGAGAGGTTTGTGAAATCAAAGTTATCCATGAAGGGTGGTAAAGTAGAATGTTTGTTATGTAACAATTCTTGTTTCTAGAATGATAATTCCTACTACACAGGGAATTTCAAATGCCAATGTGACTGATGCTAATTTTTGTATAAAATAAATACCTGTGAAAGAGGAGCTTGCGGGATGTAAGTCGAAATTGAGGGTTAGGTGTCCCAACGACCATGATGCTAATTTACTTTAACCAGCAATCCCACATACACATCTATTCGACCGGAGTTTGTAGGTAGCTCACTGGACACTTTCACGTGACAAAACTCGTCCACTAGGGATCACCAAGGGGTTTAATGACTTGTTGTATATGCTAAATGCAATCATGTTATTTACGAAAGTGATTTTGTTTTGTTCTATTGTTATTTATTACTAGGGACTAGTAATGTTTAGGTTGGGGGTGTGATTAACCCTAATTAATATATAATTTAATTAAGTTAATAGGTCAATTGTGTTAGTTAAACAAAGTTAAACTAGTCAAAATAAGTCAAATTAGGGTTAGTATGTGAATTAGAGATAATGCATTATTTGTTGTTTTTTTCAGGGTTTTGTGCGTCAAAACTACAAACTACTGGAGAGCCAATTGTGTCAAAGCTACAAATTACTAGGGCACCAATTGTGTCAAAGCTACAAACTATAGGGTGCCAATTATTAAAACTACAAACTATAGAGTGCAAGTTATCAAAGCTCAAAATAAAAGGGGATCAAAGTGTAATTCAAAACTGCCAAACAAGACTTTCATCCTCCCTTGTTGCCTATAAATACTACCCCTTAGGATTTGTAAAACATCTATCTTTTGATAGTGAAAAAATCCTCCAAAAATATTATTGCTTTCTTTAAGTATTGTTTTCTTTTATTGTATTATTGTTTTTTTTTTAATTTATTACTTCTTTTACTTTAAGTATTGCTTTTTTTTATTGTATTATTGCTTTCTTTTACTTCCATTGTTTGAGTTTCCTTCTTCCATTAGAAGAGTGAAACTCTTCCACTTTTCTAGAGCTTACCAAAGCCGTGAAAGGTGGAACGTGATTCATTTATTCTTTGTCGAAGATCGGCTCCTTGTGTAATATGTTTTACCTTGTAATTCCTCTACTTAGAGGGATGAGCATCACTCACTTTTTTAGCTTTACCAAAGTCATGAAGAGTGATTAGTTTCTCATTCACTTTTTAGAAAGATGTGATGGACATGTATAAATCATCTGAAAGTTATATTTGTGCATTTCGATTTATTTCAAATTCTTAGTTTTAAAGTGGGTATTAAATGTATTCTCTCTTAGTTTATGTTTCTTTGCATTAGCTTAGCTCCAATTTTCATTTTTTCATAATGTCTTCTCATTATATTGTTGTCTTTATCTTAAGCATGAGTAGCTAAGCCTTTAAGTTCGCTAATTCAAGGGAGACCTCCTCTTGGGTATGCCATTTCAACTCATTTTCCTTCCTCCTCTTAGAGTTCAAAGGCTCGATTTGACTGGGTAAAAGGTGGATGGGATTGTCAGTCTTTGATATCCCGTAGACTTGTTAAGGGTTATGCCTGGATCCTCAGCTTCATCTCATTCCTAGTTTCCCATGAATCAATCGTACATCTATGCTTTATTGGAGGAAGGATTCGAGTTGACTAGGTATTCCCATTGGAGTGAACCATTTGGATTAGCCAACATTTGTTCTATTTTATTTTCATCACAATCACAAATCAACCTTCAACCAACATAATATTTTACACTATATTTTTACAAAAATCACCTTCATGATGATACACCTCATTCCCTGAGAAGACGACCTTGGAATACGATTCCAAGTAAAACACGAAAAGCAAAAGTCTCTCTGCACTTGGGGAGCATTTTTGTTCACACACACATTTCATTCACCCACAATTCCGTTGCCGTTTCTTTTGACATCATTCCAAGGGGGAGTGACACTCTCCTCCACAAATAGACTATACGCATTGAGGGATAATGTTCCGAGGTTAGGATATACTACAACGGAAACAACCAAGCACTCCTCGGCGCCGGCAACATGACGATGGTGCCTTGGGTCAAAGTCATCCATGCCGACACTGCGAGGAACGTCGTAAAGGGCTCTGAAATTTGTAATTTGCTGAGCACCCTTTGTGGTCCACTTCCTCGGCCTAGAGGTCCCAGCCTCCTGGCCCTCGGCAACAGGGAGGCGGCCCCTCGACATCTTACACAGAAAGAAAGGGAAAGTTCTAGAATAAAGTTCTCTGCGAAGGGAATCCTAAAGGGCACCACCAGGCCCAAAATGGAAACAAGGCTAAGGGACCACCTAACACATTTTAGAATTGAAATGAAGGGTTTTGGAAGGTGACCAATCACCGAAAAAAACAAAAACGAGAGGAAATGGGGCCTAGAAGATGAAGGACCTCTGGAAAAATGAAGCAAGGAAGAAAAGAGAAGTGAAAAGGGTTGAAGACTCACCGGAAAACACTAGGGATGTTAGTGGACCGAAGTGGGGGCAGGGGGTGTAGTCTCCTTCCCCTTACCCGCTTGACAAAACTCCGTCTATCCTCGGTCCATCCCCGTTAAGGAGTATAATTTTCATCCCCATCCCCGTTTTCGGGTAAATTTCTAATCTCCGCCCCTGTCCTCGCCTAAGACCAAGCCCAAACCCAAGCCAACATAATCCAAAATTCTAAATAAATCTAACATTTTAAATAATCCAACAACATTCTAAATAATCTAACACAACATAATGTAGCATAACATATTCTAACATAACACAAACAATAAATGTCCAAAATACTACTTGAATTTGACATAATTCAACATAACACAACATCACTGTTTAGAGAAGTGCAGGTAACAATCTCTACTAGCATTTGAAGGAAAACAAGAATTTTTTTTAAAAAAATAACTATTGTAGTTGTAAAGAAGTTCGAACAAACAAAGTTCGCATAAACTGAAAAAACCAAACTCAAAAAATTCATGCTCAATCTCCGAATAGCGCCAGCCTATTAAAAGAAACCAAGCACCTTCCCACAGACACTCTTTCTCCTAACCTCTTCGTGGTCCATGATGCCAGCAGAAGTTGTCAGCACAATGTATCCAAACTGCAAGTGGCCAGACAGTATTTTATTAGAGAAATGCCATAAATATGAACACCAATAGGCAAATGAGAATGAGGATTCAAATGGCTCATCTAGTATGTTCTTCCATTGTGTCAGCTATTGCTTTGCAAGACCTAATAAACATAGATAAAGGTCCAATAATGTATATTTATCGAATTTTTTGAGGTCACTATGCCAGTAGGTATCCTAGAGACTAGTTAAAAAAAATTGTGCTAACTAGTCTTGAAGGTAGCAATCTTGCAGTCCATCCCTCAATCTTTTTGACACCCACATCAAAACGAGGACTGATGGCCCCACATTTGTTCAGCCTCACATTCAGTTCAACCACAATTTTCCCAGACCTGTGATCATCGACATACTCAAACTCTCCAATAAATTGATAGTTGATTGCATGTCTTAAACCCAATACCTTTGGCTCACCCTGGGAAGCCAAAACAGAACCCTATTTATCTCTGATAGAAGAAAATCACAACAAAATCCTATTTATCTTTGACGTAATTTTCTAATTACTGATGTATGACACCACAAGCCAAATTTTTCCAAAAATGAACTGAAAGTATAGCAAATCATAGCTTGTGCCAAATTAATCACCCAAAATTGGGGCACAGAAAGATGGGGGAGAGGGAGAGAGAGGAAAGGGTAGGACCATTCCCAAATTTAGTAGTGAATATGACAGCAATTTCCTAAAATAAACATACAATTTTCTTAAGAAGCCGCAGACATTATGTCTGAATAAAGTTTCAATTGATAAATATGTCACCATGGATAACATGTCACATAAATCAAGGTTTTGAACCTTAAATACTAGCACATATTAAAACAGAAAATGTTATATCATTATAGTAACTGAAAACCCTTTCAAGAGACCAATTTTGAAGTTCAAACATGAATTTTAAATAGTTCTGGCCAAAAACAAACACCAGAAGAGTAGCAGTCGGCTGGGCATTGACACAAATTAGAGAAATCATATAAAAAAACCCACCTGTTGTGTCTGTGTCATTGTGTCTCTCTGTTGTGTGTGTGCGAGAGAGATGATTGAGTCAGCTGGGCACTGACACAACAGAAGAGTAGTAGTCAGCGTTAAGCCTTTGATAGAGGAAGAGTAGCGGTTGGTGGCTGACTTGTGACTCACTGAGGATCAGTCGGCGTTGATAGAGGAAGAGCGATGGAGTGGAGGTGGCGACTGATGGAAGAAGACAGAGAGATTGTTAGGGGATGGATGCGGGTGGCTGATGGAGGAAGAGAGACATAGTTAGGGCTTCAAGCCTTTAACTGGGAGCATATATATATATATTTTAACGGGGACAGGGATGAGGCGGGGGTAAGGGTAAGTCCATCACTGCTTTCATCTCCGCATGGGTTTATACGGGTATCCCCGTATACGTCCACCGTCCAATACGTATAGTCCATCTCGAGTCCAAACGGGACAGATTTGGACAAATACTCATTTTTCCCCGGTCCACTACCATCCCTAGAAAACACTGAGAAGATGAACTAAGAAGGTGAGAGAGCTTGAGAAAGCTTTTTTCCCCTTCGATGATGGTAGAAAAAGAGCAACCATGGTTCTTCAGGCAACAACTCCGACGATTCTCCGGTAGATTAAGTCTCTGAGGAAGCTTAAGGATTTGAAAAGTGTAGAAATGACGACTGAGCTCTGTTTATATAGGGCATGTCCCATTATTATGCACGAGACACGAAAACTAGCATATTTAATGCGCTCGATCTCCAAAAGGCGGGAAACAACTGAAGCAATCATGAGGCAGTTAAACCCTTTCGTCTTCCAATGACACATAACTGTTCCATACGAAGATCAAAGGGCTAGGGGGCATTTGATGGGACACTTCTGGAAGAGCGTTAGATCGACGACATGTGTCCTCGGCGCTGGGGTACATCCCTACCTCTGGCGAGGCCACATGTCCTCTGCACCAAGGCCCCTACTCTGATTAATAAGTTCTTCTATGCCAAGGCGTGTGCCCTCGGCTCTTAGGATACCTCCACTCTGTGAGGGAAGTGTTAGGTGTTCTCGACCCCGAGGGAACTCACAAACTCCGATCCTGCCATGAGTCTTTGACTTTTGGATAAGTTATTGATTGACAGTTGAATAGCCTAAACTAGGCTAAGAATTATGAAGGCACTCTACACAATCAAGTCAGAATAGTAGGACGAACTAGACACTCAACTAGGGGAAGTCAGACTTGTGACATAGAGTTCAGGATGAGGGGTAAAAATACAAAACTACCCCTGCTGACATACGATTATTTCAGACAAACATTTAATGAATTCTCGTATGATGAGACATCCACAGTGGCTTGAGAAGTTGAGGATAAGGGACATTAAATGCCTTGGGGTCCTAGCATTTAAAGTCTCTACATCGAAGAAAGAGCATTAACTGCTTAGGGGCCCGAGCAATTAATACTAAGACACTTCCTACGTAAAATAGGCGACACACTGCCTCATCTCTAAAGACTACCTACTGCCTAGACTACCAGTAATAATGAGTCTTTGAAAGTATAAATAGTTTTCAAAAAAATATTGCAAAGGTACGTAAAATTACCTCTCTAGAGTTATGCAGTATTTTCTTTTTTCTCTCTCTCAAATAACTAACTTGATCGTCGGAGAGGATACGTTGGAAAACACTTCAGCACTCTTCTAACTTATTTCTTTGTGCGCCAGGAGCATCTTGCGACCCACTAGAGTCAGTTGAATGTCCCCTAATACAATTCATCATCACTCCTTTTATTTATTTTTTTTTTTATTTTTATTAAAAAGGGGTGTCATTTCGCCCTCTCAACTCATTCTTTGCTGCGGGATCCGTCACATCAATGATCGAATTCACCATGGGAGAGATCTGTTCACTTTTCATCCATTGTGTGAAAATCATCCCGCACAATGAGGATAGACCAAAAAAATAAAAAATACAAAAAATTATTTTCAATTTTTTCATCTTTCTATTGAAAATCGAAGGGATGGTTGATGGATCAAAACCCGGCTGAAAAAAGTTGCATTTGCGTTCGATAGGGCTAATAATCGAGTCGAGTATATTGAACTCGTTTTTTTTTAAATAAGCCTAAAAAATTGTTCAACCTCGGCTCGTTTAAAAAATAAGTCGAGACAAAAACGAGCTGAACCCGAATAGTTTGATTATTTTACACATAAATAAGTCAAACTTTGCGAACTCAAGCCGAACTTTTTAAGCTCGTTTTCTAAACGAATCTAAAAAATTGTTCAAGCTCGACTTGTTTATCGAGTCGAGCTTGTATAAAAAATTGTTCAAGCTCGGATCGTTTGAAAAATGAGTCAAGTCCAAAATGAGCTGAATTCGAGTAGTTCAACTATTTTACATAGGAGCGGCCCAACCCAACTAGGGGCCTAGGCAAAAATGTTATGTGAGGCGCTAGTAATATTTATTCAATAATAATATTAGTATTAAATAATTATCAAAAATATTAAAATATGTTTATTTAAAAATTATTTGTTTTGTCTTTTTTTGAGATACAACATACTAATTAAAATTTAAACTTTGAAAATAAAAATTGTGTTAACCAAAGTCAAATTCGGAGATCAAATGCAAATGATACATGCTATTTGTTGAAGATAAAAGAAAAACATAATTAAAAATTAGTTTAACTAGTAAGACAACTATGATTGATTAGTTTCAAATAGTGTATTACTTGTACTCATTCTATTTTATAGTTATTCTATTCATTATAAACAAATTGATCAAAAAATAGCGTTAAATTTAAGTTATAGAAATATAAAATCATTATGGATACCTAGTTACGATATACAATTGATTTTAATAATAAAACTGCAAAGTGATAATACGTATAATATAAACATCGGGGTGAGATAAAAAAATTATGTTGAACTCTAGGACCCTAATTTTTTTTAAAAGAAGTTCTAAAAGTTTTAAGATAATACTACTTGTACTTGATTTGAGGTCTATATATATCGGATAAATAATGTATTTTATTTAAAGTTTGCACTCCCAATTAATTTAATTGTTAAAATATATTGAATATTTAAATTATATTCCAACATCTAAATTGTATACCATTGTATAAAATTTTATTTTGGGGCCCCAAATTTTTCTTCCAATTTGGGGCCCTAGGCAATGACTTTAGTGGCCTATAGATTGAGCCAGCCTTGATTTTACACAAATAAACCAAATTTTGTAAACTCAAGCCGAGCTTTTTAAGTTCATTTTCTTAACAAGTTTAAAAAATTGTTCAAGCATGACTCGATTAAAACATGAACCTAGCTCAAGTCAAATCCTATTTAAACCAAATTCGAATAACTTAACTTAATTGGCACCCTGGGCCACTCGGATAGGATTCTTGTGCCTGATAATGGGTTAATAGGTTTGCAGGATCACGGCAGACCTTTGGGCTATTATGGTTTGAAGCTTGCATAGGGAATGACATTCAAAAAGGCTCTTGAAAAGACTTGCTAGTTTTTGAACGTGTTAGAAAGAAAAACTACAGAAAGATTTTAGGACTTTTTGCTTTTTTTCCAACTGGTTAAGTGTTCTTCAGTGTGATACAACATTTTCAGAAATCACATGCTCTAGCATTTGATCCAATGGTACTCCTTCCCTTGTGAAGACTTTGTCTTCTTGAAGTCAAGGGTTCAAGTCCCCCTTCCTTCCTCCCCTCCCAACAAAAAAAAAAAAACAACTTATAATGTTCAAGCTTAACATTAAAATTAGGTTCATATACCTCTTAATCAGATATTTTCAGATTACAAATTGCATGACTGAACATCTTGGCAATGATTATCCAGTCCAAGTAAACAGTGGTATATTTCTTGGAAGTCATTTTTAAAACTTCAAATCAACTTATTTACAATGCTTGATGGAACGATCCAGATTCCACACTATGTTGTGGGCTGGGGAGAGAGCTGCTTTGCGAAACTAGGCACTCAGTGTTCTTATGGAGGAACCTAAGAACAAGTTGGTAGTGTATACAGTGGACCTCTGATTAGATGGTGCCAATGCAACACACAACATCAATACGTCTAGCCCTTAAGAATCAGCATGTAGAAGTTTGTAGAGCAATTTTCTTTTTTTTTTTTTTTTTCCCCTTATTTTTCTGTAAAATCAAGACCCAAGACCACAACCAACAAACATGAAAAGCCCCTAGACCTTATCAATTGGTCCAATGTCTTCACAGACAAGAGTATATGACATGAACCAGCATAACCAGACAACTAAAAAACTACATGATTAATATTTCAGTATCCAAAAATAACAGCAGACAAAACTGATATCCATTTGAGGTCCAAAAATTAAGCAATTCACACAAGGTAGCAGAGCATGATCTGCAGACAACCCTTTTTTAAGTATCATCTTCAAAGATTAGAGAATGCTTGCATAATTTTAAATAAACACCCAATCATAAGGCTTAAGAGTTAAAGACATAGAACATACTTAAAATCCCTTCAGCAGACGAAATGGTCAGTTTGTTGATGTTAACTATCCAATGGGCTTACCAGATGCCAAGCAATTCTCTCCTTAATTGTGGTTAGCTTGTGCTGGTGCTCCACTCCACCAAAAAAGAATGCGCAAAGTTTTCTGCTAGTGGTGTTCAGCTCAAGTTAAACTAGTCTACATCCACTGCAATATTCTCATGACCATCCCCTTGTGTCCTCTGTGTCCTCCTGCAAAAATAGATACCAGAGACAAGCTGGCCTTATAACTCCCTGCTCCATTTTAATTGCCCCAATTCAACCTAAAGCTAAGGATCATTTGACCTTGGACATGACATTATACAAGCAGTAGGCATTTTCTGAAACAACTTGACCGGCTGATTTAGGTTAAACCCTTGAAACTCTCTCTTGCATTCGTGTCCCTTAACAACTTCAGGAACCAAGTGCTGATATTTGGTAACAAAATTCTCCAAGAAAATCTTCTCTGTCATTAAAAATACCCTCATTAAGCTGTTATTCCACTCAAACAGATCTTTGGACATCAGAAGTTGCAAGACCGAGCACCCTGGAATAATCCTCTTCTCCAAACTAAGCAGAAAAAGGTTTGGATGCCTGAAGATCGATGAAGGCTGAAAATTCAGTTTTTGCACAAAGAAACTCATAATTTTCCTAAACTTTTTGGCTGAAGTGAGCATACAAATAGATTGCAATTCAAATGCTAAAAAGAACTCATCTCTAGACAAACCAAAACTGCTAAAAACTTTTATTTTCTCTTCACATTTTGATCTACTCAAGGATGACAGTGAATGGAGGGCTAGAACAAATTTCATCTTTTTAGGATCAAAACCTAAGATTGTAACTTCCTGAACTATCTTGCTAAATTGCTCAGGTCTTCGTAACAGCCATCTGGGTCGAAACAAGATCGACTTCAGAATGTTGGCCTTGGGTACCCCAAGGCTAATCAAAGTCCGAAAATTGGGTTCCAACATATTCTTCAGATCACCTCTGATTATACAGATGTCTGCTCTGATGGCTTTCAATACATTCTCATCTATGAGAACGATACGCTTAAGGACCACGGTACCAGAAATTAATCGGTTCTCTAAGGTTGCCTTGAGCACAGTTGGCCCTTTGAAGATTAACTTCACAATTTCCAAATCCGAAATGCCAAAAGATTGAAGAAATTCAAACTTGGGTTTCAACTTTTTTTATGGACAATAGGAAAATAGTTTTGGGCACCTCAATATCATATCTGTGATTTGTTCTTCACTGAAACCATAAGCGGTGAAGAATTCAACCACTAATTTTGCCTTTGACGTCTCCAGAATCCTTGGCAATTTGTTGATAATTTTCACAAGTTTAGTGCCAGAAAATCCCAAAGAACCAAGTAACTCAATATTGTGATTAAGGGTTTTGTTAGCATCAACCATAAGAATCGCTGGACGGCTAGTAATCAAATATCGAATGTCAGTCTCTTTCAACCCATGGGACTTCAAAAGTATCAAGACTGAATCTGATTGTTCCTTTTTTCCAATATTGAGCTTCCTACAAGTTGAACTAGCTGATTCTGAGGAAAACCCACATGAATTTGAGAGGAAAGAGAGCGTGAGAGATTGTGGGTCTGTTGAATTTTCTCTATTCGACGTTCTGAAAGATGGTGCTGAGAACAAAGAGCCATTGATGGTGCTAGGTTTTATACGTCGCAGATTTTGGGAGATTACATGAATCATTGAACCTAATAGTGAAATACAATAGATTTCGAGTTAGAAATACCGAATTGTACGAGAACTTAGAGGATTGGATGGTGTTGAACTGCTCTGTCCCTGTAGCAGTTTGGAGCTTTGGCCCTCTCTGTTTCTGTATTGGGTTTCGGACTTTCAGTAAGAGGTTTACCAATTTGTCTTGACGGAAATTATTTGGGAGAATTTCGCTTTGCACTTAAAAGATTTTAAATTTTTTATTTTATGTCTTTACATTATATCTTTACTATCAAAAATATCGTACTGTAGCATTTCTGTTAGTTTTCCATTAATTTTTCCGTCAGTGTTAATAAGTTGACTTTTAACATAAAAATAATGGAAGCTAACAGGAGAGTCACATTAATCCAATCTAATACAATACAGATGGATAAAAGATAAGATTAAATTGTGTATTAGAATAATGCATAATTTTATCTAATGTTTGACAATACACAACATAAGTGTTAGATAATAATTATTTAATCAAATCGGTTGTTTGGTTAATGAATTATTTCATGGTATTAATGTTAAATTAACAATAATATCATCAATTAGCGTTTGTTACGTGATAACAACATAATTTTATCAGTTGTGAGGTTATAATAGTAAATGTATACAATAATACATTTGAGATAAATTATAATAACACATCTTTTGATGGTATTAAAATACCTCCATAATATAGGTCTATGGTACTAAAAATATCCGATTACTATACATTTTTTAAATTAGCAATGCACCACGTGTGTTGCATGAAAATAATTTTCAAATACAAAATAAATTAATAAAAAGTATTAGATATATATATATATATATATATATATATATATATATATATATATATATATATATATATCTACATTAAATATCATCTTAAGTTTATCAAAATTATATTTTTATGGCTCATATTATATTATAGAATTTAAAAAATATTGTCCGTTCTCAGCGATTTGTTGTTCTAACTATAAGAGGGGGTTGTACCATTCAATGCCAGTCCTAAAGATGGTTTTTCCTTGTCTTCTCTCGCTATAACAAGCAGACCTTGATAATTGTCCTTGGGTGGATATGAAATTTGACTTTAAACTGGTACATGTCCTAGTTCATGAAGGTGGACACAATATTTGCATTAGATGAGGATGGATACATATGGTATAGGAATCGAGAAGAAAAGATCAAAGCCTTCCACATATCACGAACTTGAGTGATCTAATTAAAGAAATGCGAGAGTAGGCCCTGAACCGTGTGACTTGGTTTGCTCGAGGTGTGAAAGGATTGGGCTCTTGGATCGGGGAACAAAAATGTAGATGGTTGAAAGGCTAGCAAATACCATTCCATTCTTTTAGGAATTAGGCATATGGGCTTTCAGACAAAGAGAGAACAATATCTCGGTCTGATGATGGTCTTCCAACCCGACGGCACAATTATCCCAAGTGCCTGACTTAACGAAAATATAGCCTCATAGCTGGCACGGCGAAACGTATTGTATGCTATCTTTATTGCACCCCAAACACCTAATCGATCATTCCCCAATTGACACCTGACAACCCTGAGTTCTACCCGATCATCCCCAGATATAGATGCGTCATGCAAGTCACTCTCTTCTGATCCACAACTGTGATTGAAAGCAGTTTCTTATTTGGTTGTGCCAAGCTTAGTTGAAATTGAAAAAGATAGGGGAGAAGAAATTGAAATTTGATCATCCCCAGAAATTGAAATTTGAAATTTGATCATCCCTAGAAATTGAAATTTGATCATCCCCAAAAATTGAAATTGACAAGAAGAAAGTAGTAGTGAATGAAAAAATAATTCATTTGAAATTTAATTGGATTCCAACTTATAATTTATTGAATAAAATAACAATAATTGTCAATATTCTAATCAATGCTTACTATAATTAGAAATTAGTTAGGTCAATAAGGATAAAATAGAGGGTTAATAACATTTTGAGTCTTTAAAGTATGCACTTTTTGTCAGTTTCATCCTCAATATATGAATTTTGTTAATTTGGTCCATAGAATATTCAATTATTATTTAAATGGTCTTTATCCAAATGGTTCATTAAGTATTTTAACAGAAGTGACCACATGTCATTCCGTCAGACAGTATCATGTAATCAACACGTGATTACTTATCTCAAAAACTTAATAAATTGTCTATATATGAATCATTTAAACACTAACTAAATACTTTAGAGATTAAATTGACAAAATTGATACAAGACCAAACTGACAATACATACATATTTCACAGACTAAAAATATTATTAACCCTAAATTATAATAAACTACTCTATAATATATATTTTAAAAGAATATCAAATTTTACTTAAAAGTACACTATTATTTTTTTATATAAACATCTTAATAAAATATGAAAAGTTTACTGTGATTGAAGAATTATGTTGATTTAACATAAATTATTTTAAAAAAACAACGTAAAAGATTATTTTTATCTTCAAAATGAAATTGTTGAAATTTTGGATGAAAAAAATAATCTTTTTAATTGACAATGTTAACCTTAAAAAATATATGCATCACTATAATTTTCAATAAAAAGTTCAAAAAATATTCAAAAATTTCATCAATCTAACATTACTTATTTCAAATATGATGATAACATAGTGAATAGAGAATTAAAAGAGATGTTAAAGGTAGTTTGAAAATTTAAACACATAAGTATATGATGAAAATTTAAATATTCAACTATAGAATGATAGTGTGGTATTTAAAATTATTTATAAGAGTAAATAGTGAATCAAAAAATTTCATACTAAGGTACTTTTATTAGTAGTATAGATAGATTATTAGTAGTATATATATACATAAGCATAATATTATTTTTATATTTAAAAAGAGTAATTATCTATTGATGGACTTTTTGAACTTGTTATAGAAAACTATAATGATGTATATATGTTTTTAAGGGTAACGTAGTCAATTAAAATTTTTCATAGATATTGATATTTATACAAAAATAATAGTAAAAAGTGTAACTCGATATTTAAAATTTATATTTTTTGTGATCCATTATGATTTTTTAAAATATAATTTAGAGTTTTGAAATTCTAACTTAACTTTTAAACATTAAATTTTTTGATATTTATCCTACTAATAAAAGTCAATTAAGCCAAAAAAAAAAAAAAAAACTTTTAGTTTTCTATTTTTGTAGCGACCCATATGAAATTAGTCACAAATACGTTAATTAGAACGTTAGCCATGATTTGTTGTGGTCGATGAATTAATATTGAAATTATTTTTAAAAAATTTAATTAAACAAATAGACTTCAAAAATAAATTCATTGTGTGAAAAATTAATCAAATGAATATAATATTGATCATGTCTAATAATATGTTTAATATCCAAGATGTTTGAATTACGTAATGTGTGAATATATATATATATATATATATATATATATATAGCAAATATAAAACAAGGCGGCTTCCAAAACTCATTGTATGATCTCAAATTTATTTATCCAACGGTTAAGAAGTTATCACTCAAAAATTCAAATGATCTACGAAATTCCCTACCCTTCCCCTTTCTGTCCCATCCCCCTGCCGTTGATGAAGACTTGAAAAAAAAAAAAGAAACCCTTTCAAGGTCGTTGTATCTCTCTCTCCCCTTGCTTCATGACTTCTCCCTCCCTCACTAGTTTGATAGCCGCTTCTCTCACCACAGCGCCACTTCCACTGCTAGCACCACGGGGACTGCATACCAGCACCACTCAGGGCTGCCCCAACCTATAGGCCACTAAAGTCATTGCCTAGGGCCCCCAAATTGGAAGAAAAATTTGGGGCTCCAAAATAAAATTTTATATAATGATATACAATTTAGATGTTGGGATATAATTTAAATACTCAATACAGTTTAACAATTGAATTAACTGGGAGTGCTAACTTTAAATAAAATACATTATTTATCTAATGTATTTAGACCTCAAATCAAGTACAAATAGTATTATCATAAAAATTTTAGAACATCTTTCAAAAAAAATTAAGGCCCTAGAGTTCAACATTATTTTCTTATCTCACCCGATGTTTATATTATATGTATTATCACTTTGCAATCTTATTATTAAAATAAATTGTCTATCGTATAATAGTTATGAATAATGATTTTATATTTCTATAACTTAAAATTAAGGCTATTTTTTTATCAATTTGTTTATAATGAATAGAATAACTATAAAATAGAATTAGTAGAAGTAATACACTAGTTGAAATTAATCAACCATAGTTGTCTTACCAGTTAAACTAATTTTCAACTATGGTTTTCTTTATCTTAAACAAATAGCATTTACCATTTGCATTTGATCTCTGAATTTGACTATGGTTAGCACAATTTTTATTTGCAAAATTTAAATTTTAATTAGTATGTTGTATCACAAAAAAAAAAAAAAGAAGACAAAACAAATAATTTTTAAATAAATATATTTTAATATTTTGATAACTATTTAATACTAATATTATTATTGAATAAATATTACTAGGGCCCGGCATAACATTTTTGCCTAGGGCACTAGTTGGGTTGGGCCGCCCCTGGCACCACTACCAGTGCCAAACCACCATCTCAGGTAATCCCTCCAACATGCGAACCTCCTATTTTCTCCTACCCTCCCTTTCTCTCCATCTCTGTGAACATTCTCCCCAAACCCTCTATTTTCAGACACACAAACACACCCCATCTACCTATCCTCCCCTCTCTGTGTACAAGACAACTCCCCCTCCCCTCCCCGCGGACCACTCCCAGGCTCTCTATTTCAATTTCTGTCAAACCCATCTCTCAAAAATTTTTAAATTTCACAAATCTCTTTCTTAAACGCATGAATTAGTCCCACAAACTTATGTGCTCTCTCTTCTCTGTTCTTATCATTATCTCTACAACACAACCACCACCAACAAACTAACTCCACACCACTCACGACCATGACCCAGATCTCTACTTTTTTCTCTCTCTCGTTTCAAACCCACACACATGTCCACCTAGCACCTCCACCACCAACTATAGAAACCACATGTTTGTCAAAAGTTCTTAGAGAGTTTTTGCTCAATTTCTGCCAAAGCACTTCATTTGTTTATTTTTCTCTCTCATTTGTTTTTTTAGTTACCATTCATTTTCCTGAAATCAATCTTTCTATAGCTATTTTTTTCTTGTGAACATATGCTGATATGCAGCTTAGCAAAGAGGATTTGACAAACTTAATTGCTCAATTGATTGGAAGCCAAGCACACAATAATCATTCTTTACTTTAACTTGGTTAGAACCTTGCTTTGTAACACAACATTCATGAATCAATTTGACTTTAATTTTATTGAAATGAAATTAAAGCTAATAATGGTACTAATCATTCTCAATCCATTGAATTGTTTTTTCCCATTTGGGTGTTTGATGAATATCATGATTGCGGAGCTTCACCCAAATTAAGCCAATGAAGGTTGCAACTTTCATTCAATTTTGCTATAAATACCACTTCTTGGTCTTTTGTATTTGTTTGTTGTTCTTGAAAAAGATTTTTTATTAGTTTAAAATTATTATCTATAATATAAAATAGAACAACTTCAACAAGTTCATCGTACAGTGTCAAATAAACTCATCTAAAGATCATGTTGCTTGTCGAGCCCACTTTCCCAGATCACTGCCTCCCACTTCTTCTTCTCTCTATCTTCTCCCTCCCTCTCTTCTCTCATGCAGTGTTATCAGAATGGGACCGGACCGGACCGGCTGGTCAAACCAGTTTCAACCGTGAATCGGGACTTTAACTAGTCTGGTTCCCTAGTTGGACCGTATAAGAAAGAGAACTGGCTAAAAATTAAAAAATTGGCTGATTTTTGTAAAAAATTGTGAACCATACAGTTATTCTGTTAATTTAATTATTAATTAAATTAGAATATTTTTTTATTTGGGGTGAGATGACAAACTAGATTCTATTAGTATCATTTTTATATTAGACTACATCTTTTATTTTTTAATTTTTTTTTTGGCAAATTATATGTCTCTTTGTAGCTTGTAGATGGTTATGATTGAATATCAGTATGCATTTTAGACATATTTTATATTTTTTAGCTAAATTATTATGTTTTTGTAACGCCCCAAATTCCCCCTTGGACAACATTACTATTTAAAAATCATTTACATCATGAGAGCAACTAATAACATCCATAAGTAAAGAAAATTTCATTCACCATCCATAATATCTACAACTTCATCCAAAAGAATATGTTAAGCCATGATCAATGCATTCAAAAGAATATGCCTAACTACGGCAATTACATCTCAAAAATTAATTATTATCTTATAGTGGAATAAGAAAAATATTAACATGAACATTATCTCAAAATACACCTCCTAGTCTAGGACATAAAAAAAACAGTTCTAAACATCCCCCTCCGGGTCCACATGCCCATCAAGTTGAGCTTCCCAAGCTATCGACTTGTCAACTCTGAACTCCTTCTCTAAACCAAAATCTGAAAAAGAATTTTGTTTGTAAGGGGTGAGCACTAAGTCCTGTAGGAAAATCCTCCCAAACTCGAACAAGGTTTCAAAAGCATATAAAATGGTCGGTCTCATTTTACAAATATCATATATAGCTTTTGAAGGAAAACATGGACATTTTAATTGATCTCAAGTTTATGCAATAGCAATAATTAAATGAGAAAGTAAAACTAATTCCCAAAAATAACAATTTCCAACAAGTTGCCATTTTCACAATAACCAATTTCACAATAAACCAATTCCACCATAAACTCCTTTCCACAATAAACCATAACCAACCATTTGCATAATAAACAATACTCCATAATGTATATCAAACCACAACTTGTATTTCAGGTATGATATATGACATCCCATGAATAAACACATCGAGGATATCCTGACCCACACACATACACCCGATCCTCGCAAGAATATCCAACTTTAGGAAGGGCGTATACCAACGCATTGACAGTGACAAATCCAACCCAAGAATAATATACTAACACTCAGCCTCGATACCACGTGAGCGAGTAGTGGTTTGGTCCTCCCAAGGCACCAACCCCACTACGAGTGGTAGGAAAAATTCAAATCCGCACGGAGTAAGAACCTTATCTACCTACTCTATGATACCCGGTCAACGGCCACCCATGGTTATCCAAACATCTACAAAAGATACAATACAAACCCATTTCCTCAAATCACAAGCAAATTCCAAAAATTCCCAAATTGCACATGTATTATTCCAATAGAAAAATTTAAGAAAATATGCAATAGATCATCAAAAATATTATTGTATTGTTCAATACAAAACACTAGAGTTTTGAAATCAAGAACAAAGGAAAAATCAATAGAAAAATTCATTTCTCTTGAAAATTAGGGTTTCAATACAAAAAAGAGATTTCATGGCTATCTAACCATAATTTCCATCAAAACATGGTAATATTTGCAAAAGTATCAAGAAATAATGATTTCATAGCATATATATAAGATGAAGAGTAAAAACATACATACATACATATATATATATATATATATATATATATATATATATATATATATATATATGTATATGCCATAGCCTCAATGGACAAGAGTGGAAGAAAACCCTACATTCTTCCTTAGTTTTGTGTGAAGAACTTGAAGATTTGATCTTTTCCAAACTTGAATCAACATTTTAATCTCTTATTTTTTCCTTTCTTTCTTCCTCTCTAAGCCTCTCTAGGATTAAAAATGTTGAAATAGGGCTAAAGGAGGTGTCCTTATGTATCTATAGGAGGCCAAATGGTCCCCTGTGTGCGAATCTGAAACTCAGAATCTGTAACTCACGTTCGAACGTCATTTGGTGTTCGAACGTCACTAATGCAATTTTCTATTTCATGTTGGAACATCACTTTGGCGTTCGAACGTTGGTTGCTCCCAATACTTCTGCATTTCCATCAGAGCTCTACAAACACCAAAGTATTGGGACTCACTTACGTTTGAACGTCATTTACGTTCGAACGGACTCCTAATTTTTGTTGAAACTTTCAGTAAAGTTTTAGAGTATTTAGAGGTCGATTTATAATTTTTTTGTGAAACACTCTTTTATAGCCCTTGAAGTCTACTATCTACTGTCAAAATTTCAGATCAAATTAACGTCAAAGTAAAAAGTTATGATCCACATACTAGGAATGTATCAAAACTCCTTCCTACTCAAATTCTCTCTAAAGTGTGATTTCACTCCAGAATACTCCCAAACTTCTATATCATACCCTATTACCTTGACTAACAATTTTATTTCTACTCTTACAATCTACATATTTCATGCATACATCATTATATATATAAGCATTTCAAAATCATTACGATATTATATAAAGACAAGGATGTGGGGGTTCACAGTTTTATAATTATTTTATGTATATTTTTATTTTTTCATTATATAATTGGTCCGATAAGTTGACCCACTGTTTAAATCAGTGAACTATTGACCCAGTCCCCTAGCCGGTTCGATGATCGGTGCAGTTCTGATAACATTGCTTTGATGACAAATTTTCAGACCAATCCCTTTTGGTGCCCTCATACCTCTCTCTTTTCTTTCCTGCTAACGCAACCCACTGCTAAAGAACCACTAGTGCAACTCACCACCATTGGTAACTCCAGTCCAGTGCAGGTATCTCCCCCCTCTCTCTGTTGTCTCATTCGTCTCCACCTTTCTTTTGCTGGCTCTCACCAGTCGATGCCACGATAGCCAAAACCCCAGATCTACCATCTCCCCCACACCGTTTCTCTCTTCACTTCACAAATTCAAAATCACACAATTTTTTTTGAATTAATTTTTGTGATTAATTGTTTGTATTTATGGTTGATTTTTGATGATTTTGGTTTTCTCTGTAAATATATGTTATAGATTTGAAATTTTTGGTGTGAATATTTTTGGTGTTACATCATTGAGTCACCAAAATCGCCATTGATTCTAGCAGCCACTGCCAACGATGCATTGGCGCTAGCCAGGTGTCTCTCTCTCTCTCTCTCTCTCTCTCCACCATAAAACCTACACAATACAACCCCGCAATAGCCACCAACACACCCCAAAATAATGCACATCAACTATTTGTAAAAATTCCTAAATGCACCACACCACCCCCCATCTGCCTGCAGCCACCACCACCCCACAGCCCACATGAAAGAGAAATCTGAGCGTGTTCAATGATTTTCTTGCCAGTGATTGCGGTTTTGCCTTTCCTCTTCCTCAATTTGACCCAAATTCAGCTTTTGCATGTACGAAATATTTGTTTGATTTCAAAGATACACTTTTATATGAATTAAATTATTGACTGAGATCTATGCATTCAAGTCACCAAAGCTGGGGTGAGAATTTTATTTGGAGCCAATTATTCAACATTAATACTAAATGTTGTTGATGTGTCTTCAAAAGTTCAAAAATCATTTTTATTTTGTGTAGTTCTTTATGTTGTGAATAGGGGGAAGCTTCCCACATGGTAGAGACTGCTAAGAAAAAAAAACAGAATATAAGAAAGATTTGTAATTTAGTAAGTTAAATGTTTTTTCTGTAATCTTTAGTAGCTTTTGCTGCAATCTTTGGTGGTTGTAAATGAATTCCAAACTAATTTAGTGTCATACCAAGAATTCATTTTATGTTCTCTTTGTATGCGTTCGTAAACAAAAGTGAACCATGAGTAATTCTTTGTTGCAGAAATCACCAATGCTGCTTTTGAGCCCTCATCAATGATGATTAAATGTGGTTCACACCATGGGAAGTAAATGGCTTGCTATTTGACGTACATAGGTGATGTGGTGCTAAAGGATGTGAAAGCAGCCACGCCCAAGTATGTATATTGTGTAAATTTATGGTTCTTTGATATTGTCCAGTTTATATCTTTGAATCAAATTGTGAAATTTATGATTTTTTTTAAAGTTTAGGGCGTTGTTGTCCATTCTCAATTTATTGTTATATTATTTTAATTTTGTGGGATTTGCGGTAGAATAAGTAAAGTAAATGTGAGTTTTGATAGTGTTATATATATATATATATATATATATATTTTGGGTTTTGTTAGGTTTAAAGAAATTTTTGTGTTAGTGGAGATGTTGATATAAATGGATTTAATGGTGGGGACCATATTCAAGATTACTCCAACCATCATGATCATACACTCACATTGGACATTCATGTTCGAGTATCTATCTAAAATATAATAAAGTCTTCTCTTTTTTGGCTTTAACACAAATTTGTTCAAAGTTTTGGATGTCTTTGAAAAACCCCATTGCTTTGAAGCGTCAGTGTCAAAAAATCCTCTTCTTGTGCTTGTGTTTTGAGCTTATATAGTGTTTTATTGGTGATAACTATGGTTGTTACATCGAGGACAACTTTGAAAATGAGAGAGAAACAAAAACAAAGTAATGGGTTCTTATGGGATGATAGTAAGAAGGGATTTGGAGATAGAAAAACCTATTATGGTTTAGGTATAAGTGTTCAATTTAAACTCTCAAATGGGCACTGGTTATTCTTTCTTGATTTTGTTTTCAATTCATCGAGATATTTTTTAGTTGTGTGTACCATATACATTAGGGACATGCTGTGAAGACTCTATAGAATTGTGAATTGATCACATCATTGGAGATTAGCATTGGGTATGCTTTAAATCACTTTTTGGTAGGGGGTATGATTGTGTAGGACACTTGATGTATGAAGCATTTTTAACTTTTTATGTTCAAAAATTGCCATTAATGTTTGGTTTTCTAGAAGAAAGTTATGTGATGGAGTTTGCACAAATTTTACTTACCTTTTCAATAGTTGAGAAGTGGGTTGTGCCATTAGTGTTGTTTGTTGTGTCTATCATGATGGTTAATGGTTGTGCGTCTGTCATGGTAGTTAAAGGTTGTGCGTCTATCATTGTGGTTAATGGCTATGGGGTTCAAATACATTGGTTTTGGTTGCTCTTGTTGTATGTTTGTAGAATGGCAAAAGTCAATGGTTATAGTTGCTCCTATGGTATGTTTGTAGATTTGTAAAAGTCAGTTGATTTGCTATATACATCAAGTATGTAGAATCTAAATATTGTTTCCCATTACCTGTTCTCTTCAAGTGCAACTAGTTAGAGAAAAGCAAGTATTAACAACAATTAAAATAATTATTTTTCAAGCTATTTTTGATATGATTACACGTTGTTTGTTTTATTGCTTCAATGAAAAGAACTCAAATGACAATACTTTTTGTTATCTCCTATGTTATTGCTATGACCAACTTACTTCATCTTATTCCTAAAGTAGTTATTAATAGAGTTATGCATTACCTATAATCTAATTCAATGTAACGATTTGTGTTTAAATCAAAATATTAAAAGGCTATGTCATAGGCCCGTGTTTTAAAGTTCTTTTGTTTAGTTGCTGTAATCGGCCCTATGATATATATGGTACAATTATTTTTATAATATTTGTATTTTAGAATAGGTAGAACTCTAAGCCGTGGTGTTAATTTTGAGGGTTGCCACTTTCCGTGGTATTTTACAAACGTGTGTTTGGCTATGTGCATCATTGATGTTTAAATTTGGTATGAAACTGCTATGTGGATTGAGTTAAACTGATTGGTATTATTATGTTCTTGAGTTAAACTTGATTAAGTTCGGTAATTTGTGGCTTGATGCGAGTTCGGTAATTTGGTTGGGTCCTGCTTTCTTTAAATACATATTTGTTTTAATAATAAGCAAGCATGTACAAAGGTTGAAATTTTTGTTGTTTCGTTTTTAGATAGAATTTTGCAAGGTTTTTTTCTATAAAAAATAATGAACTCAAATTGATTTTCATTGCTATTTGAAATATTTAGATTACACAATAGCACATATGTTCTACCAACTTAGTTCGGTCCAAATGAAATAATGCGGTTTGTTGGTAAGAAGTACTAGCACTCCTAGGTCCACCAGTCAAGGTACTTAATATTTTCTATTTATTATACAGATTTCGCCTCAATGAAAAATTTTCACAATGTCTTTTTTAGGTTGTTGTTTTTTTGAGCTTTCTTAGTATGAGGGTTTAATTTGGGCAAAAACTTGAAGTCACAAAGCATACCAAGAGGGTTGATTAAGGTTTTTGAATTATGTGAATTTTCAATCTCGACTCATCATCAATTTAAAAAGAAATCGAAATAGTTTACTCTAAAAACAGGACACAAAAATAATCAACCTTTGTACATAAATTTATCAAAAGATTTCAAATTGCGTACCTAAAAAGATCGAGGTAGTTTTCAAATTGTATAACTTAAAAAAGAAATAAAAAAATTGTTTTTCAAAAGATTAAAATTATGCAATTAGTGTTCGATTTTATGTTTCATAATGCCTAAGATAAAATTTTGGGACCTATTAGTTTTTAGGCGTTGTCTACTGTTTTGGTCTCCTAAAAATTGGTTTTGACTTTTGAAAAAGAGAAAATAAAGTAAAATGAATATCATGGATTTTTTTTTGGCCTTCGTGTTTTGTTCTGGTTTTTAAGTAGGGCGGCAGTTGGAAATTGAGGCCAATTTTCAAAGAAGTTTATGACTATTACTATTGTTTTAATGAATTTTTTCTCAATGGTAGAACCCTAGTTTGGTTGATTACTATTGTCTAATTTTATTACGTTACACAATAAAAGTTAGTGATGGAGTTACTTCAAATATATACAGAAATTTATTGATTGGAGTATATAATTTGAATTATGTTTACCAAAAAATTATGTTAACTTCATTTGGCTCTAATTTCTAGATAGTTGTATCTATTGTGGTGACCACTTAGCCTTGAATTTTGTCTTTTGGTTATTGACAATGTATGGTGGCAGTGAGAGGCCACAACAAGTAGTTTCCAAGCATGAAGTTGTTCATGGTAGTTGGAATCCTACGTAAGTAGGCATGTGACAGTGAAGGTATAGGATAAATTCGTTTATGGAAGTAGATCATTTTTTAGATGGAAATATTTAGGTCATGAAAATTGCATTGGAGTTCTTGCTACTGCTATGTAATCTTTGTCTAGCCTCCTAGTTGAGGAATTTTGGTGCATCAATATGGGTCATTTGGGACAGATAAGGGCATACACATTATATTCATGTGTTATTTAGTTTTGTGAAAATGTTATGCTTTGTTGGTCATCACATCTCTTAGATTAATTTTTTTTTCTATTTCTTTCATGTAGATTGTTCTAATGAAATACATGTCAAGAGACAAAACTTCAATCAAGGTAGTAATGGCAAGGGCTAACAGGGGCGCAACTAGGGGCCTAGACAAAAATGTTATATGGGGCCCTAGTAATATTTATTCAATATTAATACTAGTATTAAATAGTTATCAAAATATTAAAATATGTTTATTTAAAATTTATTTGTTTTGTCTTTTTTTTTTGAGATACAACATATTAATTAAAATTTAAATTTTGCAAATAAAAATAGTGTTAACCGTAGTCAAATTCGGAGATCAAATGCAAATGATACATGCTATTTGTTGAAGATAAAGAAAAACATAATTGAAAATTAGTTTAAGTAGTAAGACAACTATGGTTGATTAGTTTCAAATAGTGTATTATTTCTACTCATTTTATTTTATAGTTATTCTATTCATTATAAACAAATTGATCAAAAAATAGCCTTAAATTTAAGTTATAGAAATATAAATCATTATTCTTACCTATTATACGGTCGACAATTGATTTTAATTATAAGACTACAAAGTGATAATACATATAATATAAACATCAGGTGAGATAAGAAAATTATGTTGAACTCTAGGGCCCTAATTTTTTTTGAAAGAGGTTCTAAAAATTTTATGATAATACTACTTGTATTTGATTTGGGGTCTAAATACATTGGATAAATAATGTATTTTATTTAAAGTTAGTACTCCCTATTAATTCAGTTGTTAAAATGTATTGAGTATTTAAATTATATCCCAGCATCTAAATTGTATACCATTGTATAAAATTTTATTTTGAGGTCCCAAACTTTTCTTCTAATTTGGGGGCCCTAGGCAATGACTTTAGTGGCCTATTAGTTGGGCCTGCCTTGAGCATTAAAACAGTCCAGTAAAATACATTGTCAAATAATATCAAATGAAGGAGAACATAAAAAAGTTTATTGAATGTTGGGTAAAACATCGGATATTTTGTCGAACACGACTTCACTCATATAACGATGAATTATACGAGTTTTATTAATATAGGTTGGACCCATTCTAGATAGCATATATTCGTTAATTACAATCCCTTGCTTCAAGGGAATACCCTTTGATTCCAACGAAAAATTATCACGCATTACCATTTATCCCACAAGGATATTTTTTTGTAATGGTAGTTGGACCTAGGTTAATTGTCTAGGTTGTTGTACGTACCCGTTATCGGGATCAAGCCAACTTGTAGTTCGGGGAGATTAAATTATTTTTTTTGGGTAAGATCAATGGGTAAATGACTCATTTATCTTGAATGGATAAATATCCATCATGTTCGAAATGGGTAAATGACCCTTTGATTTGATATGGGTGCAAGACCCATTTGGTTTACAAGAAAAATTTTGGGATTTGACACTACGCCTAGTTTAGCTAAACTACCTACGTATCTGAAAGGGAATCAAGTCAGATGTAGTTCGGAAGTTTTGAAATTTATTTAGGAATGCAACTGTGCCCAGTGTAGATGCTGGTTTGCCTATGTATCCAAAAATAGAATCAAGTTGGACGTAGTTCGAAATAGAATTTGAAATTTATTTGAAGTTGATTTGAACTTGCGATTGCACCTAGTTTTACTAGACTGCCTACGTATCCGAAAGAGAATTAAGTCAGCCGTAGTTTATGAGGTAGAAATTAGATTTTATTTGAAGTTGATTTGGACTTGTGACTGCGCCTAATTTAACTAGACTGTCTACATATCCGAAAGGAAATCAAGACAACTGTAGTTCTTGAGATATAAATTAGAATTTATTTAAAGTTGATTTGGACTTGCGACTAGTTTAACTAGACTGCTTATGTATCCGAAAGAAAATCAAGTGAACCGTAGTTCTTGAGGTAGAAATTAGAATTTATTTGAAGTTGATTTGGACTTGCGACTGCGCTTTGTTTAACTAAACTGCCTACGTATCCGAAAGAGAATTAAGTCGAACGTAATTAGAAAAGAAATTTATTTAGGAATACGACTGTGCCAAATGTAGATGCTGGGCTGCCTACGTATCCAAAACTGGAATCAAGTCGAACATAGTTCAGATTTTAGGAATTTAATTGAAGGTGGCTTGGAATTACAATTGTGTCCAGGGGAGTTGCTGAACTGTCCTACGTATTCAAAAATAGAATCAAGTCGGACGTAGTTTGAAAAATAATTTTGAATTTGAGTGGGGTTTTAAATTAGTGAATGATTCATTTAATTTGGTTTGAAATGGGTGAGTGACTCAAAATTTGATGTTCAACTTGATTTGGTTTGAAATGGGTGAATGACCGATTATTCTTTGAGATGAATTTGAGTCGTATTTAAAACATCCTTGACTTAAGTGAATTTTAGGATTCACATAGGTTGTGACTTAAGATGGAATTAAAATTCATGTAAGATTATTAACTTTATGTGAGTTTGAAACTCAAAAATCTATTAGGAGTCCAAGACTCTTTTCAAAAAGATTGTTGAGTTTTAATCCTCCTAAAAATTAGTACAGAGTTAGAAACCCTTTAATTTAATTTCCACACTATTTAATTTATAGAAGTTTGAAGCTCCAAAAATAGTGAAGGATTTAAATAATCAAATTGTCACTTAAAAGGAGTCAAAAACTCCAAATCAATTTAACTGAGTTATAAACTCTTTAAGTTAAATTTTCTTGTCCACCAACAATCTTTTTATGGGTTGTACCAGTTGGTTTTGCTGAGAGAAATTGAAAGGCTTTGTTAGAGTTAAAACTCTATTCTTTGCCGAAAGGAGTCGAAGAATCCTTCACGTGTTTCATGGGTGATTTGAGAGACTTGGTTGCAAGTGGGTTGTCAAGTGAGGGAATTTTACCAATTCTAGAAGCCATTTAGAGTTTAGAATTTTTATGCTTTGATTTTAGCACATTTTCTTTAGATGGGCCCAATAGCAGATTTTTTTGAAAGAGTTTGAAACTCTAGCCAAATTGAATTGGATCCATCCAAAGCTTTTTGGTTGCCATTTTTTTTATGTATAGCGGAGTTTGAATTTGAGTCAAAGACTCTTATTTTGCTAAGAAAAAAGTAGGTATCTTTGGAGAGAGTTTCAAATACTCTTCATTTAGTAGTTTGGTTGGTTTGTGAAGAACCGAAGACTCTTTTGGTGTCGTGAAGAGTTTAGAACTCTAGGGATTTTTTTGCACTGTAGCAACTTTAGGAGTTAAAAACTCCTTAAATCACATCATCACCTTTTGTAAAGGGGAGTTAGAGACTCCATGAAATTTAGTTGAGTCAAAGACTCCATATTTTTTTTTTTTTTGAGTTAGAAACTCAGAAGTTTTTAGAGTTAAAAACTCCAGTCCTCCCTTTTTTTTAATAAGGAGTTTGAAACTCCTTTGCCATGCATTATGGAAGACTCCATAACGAGAAAGGCAAAGAAGCTTTTGCCAATTTTGCACAAGAGTGTAACACTCTTATAATTTTTGTGCTGTACCAAAGTCAAGGAGTTGAAAACTCCACTTTGAAAGCGGCTCGGGATGGCTGCGTGGATGGGAATAAAAGAGTCATAAGACTCTTAAATAGTGACTTGAAAGGACAGTAGGCGTAGGCGACTTCTATGAAAAACATTAGAAACTGAGTTAGAGACTCTTATTGATTCTTCCTCCCTTCTTGATTTTCTTGCTACAGTTTTTATGCAACAAATAAGGTTAGTAACAATTAAAGTAAGCCTCAATTTGTCGCCATATTGCTACAAAACCCATGTCACGTAGGCTGAATTTGGGTAGTAACTGTGGTGATTTTCTGTTTGATTTTTACAAATCTAATGGTGTTTGCCGAGCAACCAAGAAAATATGGTCAGTCTAAGAAGGAGCTTTTGATCCATCCCAATGAGTTTTGAAAAAAAGTTTCAAATAATGGTTGGTTTGAAAATAACTCCCAAACACATGTAGTTTTAAAAATATTAATTGGTCTGACGTTTTTAGGCTTAAAGACGTTAGACCACAAAATGACATTTTTTGTGCAAGATTGTTGTAAACCCCCACATGTTTATAGTAATATAATGATAAAAATTAGTTGGTAATTTAATATATGTGAAATCATAGGAATGAACCGTATATGTTATAACCGTAGAAAATGTTAATAGTGTAGAATCGGGTAAATATTTAGTTCAAACTTAGTTTTGACTTGTAAATATATGAAACTGGTTGCAATAACACTTATACCAACTATGTTTGATGTACAAATGTATGTTATAAAAGTTTGGGTTAGTTTTGAAATGGTTTGAAATGGATTTGAAATGAAAAAACAGAGGAAGAGGGTAAAACTGGACAAATCGTACTGGTACAGTGTACCGGTACGCTGCTGTCCAGAGGGCATACCGTACCGATACGTAGTACCGGTATGCTCTGTAAGTTTCATTAATTTTAAGGCGTGATCTGGGGTCCCCTTTCACCCGATAAATACATAATGACGCCTCCATTAACTCCATTTCAACCTTTCTAACCCTAGAAAACTTTAGAGAGGAAGAAAGGAAGATAAAACACAAGATCAAAGGGGATTTTCACTTCAACAAGATCAAAACCCTAGTTTTTTCAAGAACACCAAAGTATGGGTTCCTTCCATTCTTGTCCATCGAGGCTAGGGCATGTATGTATATGTATGTTTCCACTCTTAATCATATTTATATGCTATGAAATCATGATTCCTTGAGATTTTTGCAATCATTACCATATTTTAAACAAAGTTATGGTTATATAACCATGAGATTTCTTTTCTTGTCATAAAACCCTAGTTTTCAAAAAAGATGGATTTTTCTCTTGATTCTTCCTTTATTCTTGATTTCGAAACCCTACTGCTTTGTGTTGAGTAATAAAATGGTATTTATGATGATCTCTTGCTTAATTTTCTTAAATTGTTCTATTGAAAAAATGCCGATGAAATTGCGAATTTATGATTTACTTATGATTTGAGAATTTGGTTGGAATTGCATCTCTTGTATGGTTGTTGTGATGGACTTGAATTGCATTTGAGCACTGTCGTAGAGCGTTAGAGGTTAGTCTATCCCAGTAGGGGTGAGATGGTTTCCTAACACTTGTAGTGGTTTGTTGTTTGTTTGAGCAACCACTATTGTTCACGTAAGTTCGAGGCTGAGGGATGATATATCTTACTTGGGAAGGAGTCGTCAATGTCGTGGGAGATAGTAAACGCCCTTCCTAAAGTGGTTTGTGTGGTTATGATCGGGTGAACGAGGTAGAGTCGTTGTGTAAATTTATGGGAAGCAACCAACATACATGAGAATATGGGATGACACTATTGAACGATTATTGTTATTGTATGGAATTGGTTTTCTACAAGAGCTTGTGGAGGTATGAGACTCTACAAGAACTTGTGGGAAATGTTTTATGGTTGGAAAATTTATTTTACTGTTCATTTAAATTATTGCTATTGTGTAAATTGAGATCCGTTGAAATGTCTCGGTTTTATTTCAAAAATTGATATATGATATTTGCAAAATGAGGCCGACCTGCTTTATACATTTCTAAACCTTGTTCGAGTTTGGGAGGAATGTTGCTACAGAGCTTAGTGCTCACCCCCTACAAATAATATATTTTTCAGATTACGTGTTAGATGAGGAGCTCG
This sequence comes from Ilex paraguariensis, assembly GCA_963454935.2. Lineage (NCBI taxonomy): Eukaryota > Viridiplantae > Streptophyta > Magnoliopsida > Aquifoliales > Aquifoliaceae > Ilex > Ilex paraguariensis. The sequence continues at coordinate 721 of CAUOFW020000203.1, read as the reverse complement.
GAGTTGATGAGTAGGTACATTGGGAAGCTCCGCTTGACGGGCACGTGAATTCCGAGGTGGATGCTTAGGGTTATACTCTCCTAGGTGCTAGACTAGAAAATTTCTTTTGAGATTATGTAAAGACTAATCTTTTGTTATATTCCGCTGCAAGTTTAAATGTGATTCTTTTAGGATATAATAGCCATGTTTTGGCATATTCTTTTGGGAATGATGTTGTAAATATTACATTTGATGAATGAAATTTCTTTATTGATGAATTTTATTAGTTGCTCTCATGATGTGAATTGATTTAGATTGTAATGTCGTTCAAAGGAGAATTTGGGGCATTACAATTATTGCCCATTTACACCTAAAAATGTCAATTGTACTGACGTTTTTAGCTATTCTCTCATACCGCAAAAAGGTTTGAATAAATTAAACTCACACCCCCTGACATTTAATTTTATTACACAGACACCCCCTCACATTTCAAATTTTTCAATGAGACCCCTTGACATTTGAACACGTGTGACAGTCACACCCATTTTGTCTAACAGACATTATCATTTTAATTAAAGAGACTTTTTTTATCCCTCATTTATCCTTGAGATTTACTATCTATCCAACTCACCACTCTATTTTACTAAGTCAAAATAATAAATTGAAAAAAATTAATGCTTTCTGCATTCCGTTAAGTTAATTTTATCTTTTCAAAAAAAAAAAATCAATTTTATCCTTTCAA